>QANZ01007430.1:203048-227399 GCA_003254925.1 Chamaecrista fasciculata
GTTTTATTAATTCAAATAATAAGTTTGAATTCAAAAGATTTGATGGAGATATCAAAAGATTTGAATTCAAACAGATTTGGTGAGATCTCCTCTCAGAATCTTTGGTAAATCATAAATTAAGGAAAGTTTTTGATTTATAAAATTCCAAGGAAAAGGGAGAGGGAGATGGCGCCTTCTTGTGGGTCCCAATGAGAGATTTGATCTCTCATTTGATTCTCCAAGATTGCAATTTGAATTTGAATTAAAATATTAAGGTAATATTTTAATTATAAATTCAAATCCTAAAATAATTATATTATCAGAATATCTTGATTTTAGGAATAATTAAATCACCAAATTTTTGGTCTATATATATGAGACAAGTCAACTTGTCCATATGCTTGACAAGCAAGTATACAACCCTAGTTTTTTATTTTCTTCCTCCTAGAAGAGAGAGAGAGAGAAAATCGCACCTTTGCACCCAAGAGAGAGAAAATCGACTTTTCTCTAAGAGTTAGGGAAAATCGATCAAGCTCCATAATTAGGGTTTGTGAGAGAAGAAAAGGCAAGAAGGAGTTCTTGTGGGGGGTTTCTTCTAAGCGCCACCTCAATTGCTGTTTCAAGAAGGTGTTCTTGAGTTCAGAGGTCTGTAGATTGGTCCCTAGTTCTTTTGGAGAAAAGAACTGAAGGCTAGCACATCGGTGTTCGAAGAAACTGTTCGTGTGGATTACTGGCAGAGGGAGAACGCTGGGAGTGGGCTCCTTGGACTCGCCTTGTTCAACCATCAGATTGAAACTCATGAGGTATACCACTATCTAAAAGTTTTAAATTCTGCTAGCGGATCCGTTCGGGAATTCTAGGACCTAGGCGTTTATTTTTATCGTTTTATTTTTGCTTCCGCTGCTTTAGGCGCCTAGGATTCCCAACACTTTCTCCATAACAAAATGTGAAATTTTGAGGACCAAACTAGAACAAAAAATAGCTTTATGACCAAAATAAATCTTCCCCCTATAGATTGAGAAATAAAAATGAGATCTTAACCAATATATCAATTTATTTTATTATTTTAAAAATGTATAAATAATATATATATATATTATACAAGTATTTAAGGGGTGTGTATGGTGAAAGTGGATTTTGGAAAAAAAAAATAATCAAATACTAGAGAGGAACAGATAATCGAACATCCTCATGCCTAACAAAAGTTAATCAAACCACTCGGACACAAGTTAATCATGTGTAATTTTATGTCTAAATGTATTATATCTAAAACTCTAGGGGGGCATGTGTAATTTTAGATATCTAGTTGTATTAAATCTCAATATTTGGTGAGGCGACATGGCCCCCTAGTGATGCCCTTGACCCCCAAGATCTCAGTTAGTTTGTGGCTCATCTTGACCAGTGTCAGACTATTCTTCATGTGAAAAAAGTAGTTGTTTGAGGACCTTTTAACTTTTAGAACTTGGTATTTATATTACCCAATTGAAACCATTCGAAAATGAAGTCAAATTGAACTATAAATTTTTATGTTTTGATTTCAGGATCACTTTCTAGTTCGGGTTGACCTTATTTGCTAACAGTCTTCACTGGACAGGTAAAAAAAAACTTGTCAAAAGTAACCCTTAGCTTCAAACTTGCTGCAATCAGATTTGAAACGAGAAATATACGACAAACTTTATCTTTTTGACTGTGAAACGAACGACTCACTTTCCTAGTTCAACATAACGTTTATTGTTGACCTCAATTGAAAAAAAAATGACTCGTCAAAAGCCATATATATCTCAAAACTCGTTGCATTCAAACTTAATATAAAAAAAAATATAATCACATTCAATGATTAAAACAAATGAGTAAAACTTTAGAGAAAGTTGAAAGACTACAATTACAAAAAGAAAAAAGAAAATAACTCGATTAAGACCTACCCTGAAAATAAAGCATCAAAATTACACTTTGGGATTGTTTTACACGTGGAGAAAATATTGTCCAAGGTCAAATTTCACCATTATGTGCCAACTAAAATTTTCACCACTATGCGTATAATACTATAATACATCATATAATCCATAATCCTGATGGATTTTAATAGAGTAAATTATACTTTGGTACCATGTGGTTTGACCTATTTCACTTTGTTACCCTATGGTTTGAAACCTAACACTTTGGTATCCTGTGGTATTCTCCATTAATACTTTGGTACCCTTTAGAGCTATTTTGTAATTTTAACCATAATAAATTTTTAAAAAATTACATATTGACCCCAAATTTTTTTAAAGTTTTCATTTTAGTCCCTAGATAATATGTATATACTATCCAGGGACCTATTTGTAATTTTTTGAAAATTTTTTAGGATCAATATGTAATTTTTACAAAATTTGTTATGGTTAAAATTACAAAATAATTCCAAAGGGTACTAAAGTGTTAATGGAGAATACCACAAGGTACCAAAGTGTCAAGTTTCAAACCACATGGTACCAAAGTGAAATAGGGTCAAACCACAAAGTACCAAAGTGTAATTTACCCTTTAATAAATTCATTCTATAATTAATAACCAATCTATATAAATGTTAATAAACCTTCTTAACCCAATACAAGAACTGCAATCAAACATTTGATCAACGCTGAACTAAACAAATGTTTGTCACCTAGAGTTCATTTTGTTCCTTTTTTTTTTTCTTTGGTCTCTCGTACAGCCCATATTCTTCTCCATGTATATTCCTCAGTGACACTAGAATTCTCCCAGACCCAAAAAAGATAAAGCCACTACAACTCTTTCATTGGACCAAAGAAATGAAACAACTCTCTCTCTCACCTGCTTCACTACCTTTTTTTTTTTACTATTATGAATATTCCTTTTCTTCTTTTGTTTTTTATACCTGAAATGTTAGTACTTTTGAGCTTTATCCCGTGGTTCATTTGAGTGATATGCCTAAACCATCGTATGCTTAAAACAATTATGCCAACCCCTATGATGGTGCCATTTGATCTAGTTTCAGAAATAGCCCATGAACTATATAGAGAAAATATATATATATATATATAATCAGAATATTTTAGGAACTCAATCATCTTTAACAATTGCTGCATAGCATACATCATTCACAATCTACTTATAATAAGTTATCAAAGCTGGAAAACCTATTTCCAGGCAGTAGTCCTCACTTCATCCACCTCATTGTCACTAGCAGCTGCAGGTCTGTACAATATGGTCCTCAATAAGATGCATAGTCATGATTTGTGCAGGCTGTGGACAAACTGAGATCTGAACTGAACTATTAGGGTAGCAGGTAGTAGTAACATTACTGGTATGGGTATATCTATTTATCCAAAAACCCATTTACATTCTTCCCTACAGATGTATCATGCTCATTGATCATGAATCAACTCCTTGCATGCTCCGGAATAAGACGATGACGCAACTCAGCGGGTGCATCGGCCAATTCTGCATCATTTTTTTTCATACTGGAATGAGCAAGAGCAACAGAAAGAACATCTAACCGGAAAAAAAACAAGTGTAAACCAACAATTTGTCCTTGAATTGCCAAGTTCATTTAGCTTTAGTCCTTAAAAATTAGGAAAGACATGAGTTAGTGTTTGAAAGTGACAAACTTATTGTATTAAGTACTAACAGTGTTTCGAGTCAATTGACTTAGAAATGACAACAAAACTAAGGAACAATTTTTTTTATTATTATTATTTTGAAAACTAATCCAAGCTTTCACTAATTTTAGAAGGCTAGAACTAAATAAAACTAACAAGTTAAAGGCCAAATCGTTAGCTTACTAAAAGGAACAAAAATAATAACAAGGTTACCCTGTGCTGTAAAATCAAACAAAGGAGGCAGTGGTCGCCCATTCGGCAAGCATGCATTTGGGTCTCTCAAATCATTAAAGAAGGGATGTGCACATGCTTCCAACTGCAATTGAGAAATAACTGATCAGACCAACCTAAGAGAGATAAGTAGTTTCTTTACATAACCTCAAATGAAGTAGTTGTTTGACTTGTTTTGTTTTTTTTTTTTTTTTNTTTTTTTTTTTTTTTTGGGAAAGTAAATTAACATCCTTACAGCAGTGCATCTTAAATTTGGCGAATATTGGAGTAGCCTTGATACAAGATCCACAGCTTCCGAAGGCATTCTCTTGTGAAAAACCTGTAAGTTACCAATCAGCAAGTTATATGACTGGAAATTATAATCAATCATGAATCACATGCTTTATATAGTAGGGCTTGAAGTATGAAGATCAACTAACCTTGTGCCATGGGTGTGCTTTAATCTGAGGAAACTTAAATTCAGAGTAATTTGGATTCATACACTTTATTTCTTCTCTGGTTGGTGTCCCTAGTATCTATAACACATAACAAAACTCAGATTGAATAAACTGACAGAAAAGGCAACATTGAATAGACAAAGAATGCTTGTAAGGAAAAAAGTTGAGTAGATTACAGCACATAAGAAATTATACCTTAATGATTTCCACCAACTGATCAACTCCACTCTCACCAGGGAACATTGGCTGCAGTTAGAATAACATAAATAAGACATCAATCTGAAAATGTGATATTTTAACCTAAGATCTGGCTATTGGTGATCTGGGATAAATATAAACTGCCCAAGATAAATTTCTTTATAGATCAAAAATGCAAAATGTAAGGGTAATATGCTCTACAAGACAAACGGAACATTTCATGACTATAACACCAAAAACACAAGTCGCAGATAGGAAAGAATTCACTCAGGATTACCAAGCAGTATGTATGATAGCAATTATAATCAGACATGAAATGCAGATTCAATGCATGATTTTCTAATAAAAAATTAACATTATGAACAAAACCTTTTATAACAGATTTCAAAATTCTCTCTGCCAGGGAGAAAATAAAGAGAATAATAGGAACTCTCATATACTCACCTGTCCTAGAAGAAGCTCAGCTAAAACACAACCAACCGACCACATGTCAATAGCATTTGTGTATTCAGTTGCCCCAAATATAAGTTCCGGTGCTCTATAATACCGTGAGCATATATATGATATGTTGGGTTCCCCAGGCACCTGAAAGTTCAAAAACGTCATAAGCTCAAGCACAGTATCCAAAGATTCCAAAATTTATAAATAAAAGACACATACCAGCATCTTTGCACTCCCAAAATCACATATCTTTAGCTGATGAGTATGAGGATTAACCTGTCACATGCATTTCAAGTCAATTCAATGTGCTTTTTTTCCCTAAAAAAAAGACTTCCAAGGAATATAATGCACTAAAATAGACCTCATCAGGAACTACTATTTTACATCTAAATTGAGCATAAGAAACTACTCAAAATTGTAATCCATATAAATTTCAGAAAAAGTATAAAGACACAGCACTGGTCATTTTATCTCTTGCCTCTTGTAGGCATAATATCCTCAAAAGGATCTAGAGTTAATAAGTTATAAGTTCATCAATATCTCTGCTCATCCAAAAGCAAGGAACTTAATACACTTCAGAGATGCTTAAAACAAAGGAAATGTTGTGATCTTGACTACCAGATAAGTTATGAATTAGTCAGGACAACCCATTAGAGAAAAACTATGATTACGGAAAAAAACCAAGGCTCAGGAAGAACAGTAGAAATTAATGCATGAGTCTTACCAACAAATTCTGTGGTTTGATGTCCCGGTGACAGACGCCAAGCACATGATGCAGGTAATTTAATGCACGGCAAATCTGCAAGAAAGAAGTGACAAAACCAATTGGTATAAGAACAAAAGTAGCAAACGCACAGAAAGTAACTCATGTTTGTAATACTTGAAATGAAGATCCATAAGAAAAAAAAAAAGGAGCACAAATCATCTCCAGTTACTAGAGTTACCTGGTACGTATATAGTTGTATATAAATGTTTGGCATATGTTGATGCATTCTGATATAGTGCTTTGATACCCGGTAGACAGTTTCAGATACATACTCCAGAACTAGGTTGAGGTACAACTCATCTTTTTCGGTAGTTGAAAAGAAACAGTGCCTTAGTTGAACAACATTAGGATGATCAAGCATGCGCATAACCTGGAGTTCCCTATTTTTATATCTCTTATCTTGCAGCACCTTCTTTATGGCAACCATCTCACCAGTTTCAAGGCACTTGGCCTTTAACACAGATGGTTTGTAATTCAATGAATCAGTATCTTGAGAAGTGCACGAAACAATAAATCAAAATATTTATGTGAATTGATTATATAAATACATGAAAAAGGAATATAATTACCTGAAAAACAACACCAAATGAACCAGTACCAACCACACGTTCAGCCATGTATGAGATTGTCTGAAAGCCAAACAAAATAAAAAATTATTGGAAGTTACAATTTAAAGCATGTCATTGATACAATTTACTATGTAATTGTGCCAACCATCCAAGTACAATGTTCTACAGTATAGGTAGGCCAAGTACCTTGATCACTACCTACTGTTAAACACCAAAGCCAAGACAACCTGATTACAGAGTAGGCTATGGTAAATTTAGACTGGCATTTTCCCAGGAGAAAAAAAAGGCAACCAAATTCCACTTGCAAATCATTTTTATCAAGGCCCGCCCAAGCCTAGACTGCAGCTAAATTAAAAATAATATATTTCAAACATTTAAAGATTATAAAGCTTACCACCTCTTTCTTTCTTTCTTTTTTTTGAGACAAAACAAAAGCAATATGCATTTTTTATCCCTAAAATATCTCAGAAACAACGAGATTATACATTCTCCACATCGTAAAGCGAATTAAGCTTATATGGATGAGAAAATTTTGGAAATGAGGAATATTCAGGCTTGAATGTAACTAAGTCCCTTTTTCCCTAAAAGCCTAAGTTTAGTAAAAGGGATGAATTAATTTTGGGCCCAAATATGAGAACCAAATTGCACATTTTAGGGGCCGGCAGGCATGACCAGTTCCAAGGCCAACAGGTGCTACTTTGCAAGAAACACCCAAATGTTTAAACAAACCAACAAAAAAAATCAAAATATCGCAGAAACAATATTCCACATGCCTTATGCCTAATAGAGAACAAGTCAACTAGTCCAACATCCAAATACATCAGTAGTAGGTAAGAAATACATTATGAATACTACAAAAAGAATCTCCACTCTACAGAGTCTAACACATCAAAATCAAAATAAGACTTCAAGAGAAAGGAAGAAAGCAATCAATGAACCCATGAAAATAGAGTAGTAATGAGAAAATCACCTGCTTTGGTTGTCCATCTCGACCACCAATTGCTGTCGTAATTACCTGCCCTGTTTCAGTTCCATTACCATTCACAACAGCTGCCTCTATATCCTGCATGGATCAAAATCACCGCCAAACTGTAAAATTTCTTGCATTCTAATGTTCTCAAAGACCAATTTTCAGCTTCATACTGCTCAACAATGAATGAAGTTTGTCAAAGGGCATTTTGATGAAGACAGAAGAATTCATATGTGCTCAATTGAGTACTTTAAAAGATGCAAATAATTTAGAACTGCTTATGCATTCATAAAGTAGAAAAGTAATTATCAAAAATACACACTCAATGTGAGAAAATAGGGAAACAGAATAATAATAGCTACCTTTTCACCCCGATTGTTGCCTTTCTCATCTCTAATTTTCATCTCATTTAATTCTTTGGGAAGCTGATCATAACCTGATTTCTCTGTTCTGTTCACTGCAGATACATTCGATGTGCCTGCAGCTGTTTCTTTAGATGCACTATCGTGCTTCTCTATACGTGTGCTCCCTCTATCAACAGGATTAGTAACCTCAGTAACTTTCCCTTCAGTTTCTTGATCAAACTTAGCTCTCTTTGAGTTAGAATCACCTCCCTAAAGAGGAACAAAAAATTTCGCCAAAAAAAGAAAATCAAATCTCTCGCCTTAGCTATATTAAATGCAAATAAAAATTTAGCTTACATCGTATACTAAATTTTACAAAAATCACCATTCATGTAAATTCACACACACAGGTCTCACCATACCTGAAACCAAAATCATGTGATCACAATTCCAACAGCCTATAAGTTAAATTACAATTCGCTCATTATAAGACATAGACAGCACTAGTAAGAAATACAACCTATTACTTAAATTACACAAGGAATCTTCTAACTCAAGCCCAGCTACTTAGTAGCCTCAGGAGATAAAGGAGCTATACATGTCTTTATTGTAAACTGTAGACAACAATCATGGCCTGAACACATGAGATTATCAATTAAAAGTGTAAAGGAAAAATAATATCCAACAAACCTTCTTATGACAAACTACAGTTCCCTCTTGTCACTTTCATATATAAAACACTAAAAATACTTCACATAAGTTTTCAACTTCCAGTATTTCGGAAACAAACATACAAGAAATCCATACATAGGCAGATTACAGCCACGGAATACAACTATACAGCTATGCATGGCTGAGTATTCTCTTTCATTGCATTCTTCAAAGATTCTTTGAACGGTATAATCATGCTAAAACTAAACTCAACTACCATCAGCAAAATAAAGCAGTAGGCATGATATTTAAACAGAAAAATGGCAAATGAGAGAGTATAATCAGAAGAGGACTGCAAATACCATATTAAAAATCTTTATCAATAATATAGCTGTTTCAGACAGGAATATAGCGATCACAAACATCAATAACTATAAGATGAAAGCAGATGTATGAGAATAATATCAGTAATTGAATATCTTATAGAAGAACCAATGTTAAAAATAAAAAAAAAAAAAAAAGACATAACATTCAACAATTCCTGATAACCCAGACCAATAAGATGTTCAATCCTCCTGCATCTAGTTTGATATATGTATTTCGGATCACCAAATAAACAAGAAGCTGAACCATTACAATGATAAAAATAGAAAACATAAAACGAAATTGTTAAGGAAAAACGTTCAGCTCACAGGATCTGACGAAATGGAAGTCCGTCCAGAAGCAATGCTCTTCAGCCGTCGCATCATATTCATGATTGCCGATTATTCCACCCACAACAAAACACACAAACCAACCCAAACCCTAATGAGACCGTCTCTCTCAACCCCACCAATTTATTTTTTTAATTTCTCACAGAAGAGAGAGAAAACCAACTTTCTCTCTCTCCTCGCCCCAGTTTCCAGCGATCAAGAAGAAAGTGGGATGGAAAATGGAGCCAAACTCACGACCTTATGACCTCTCTCTCTCTCTCTCTCTCTCTCATTCTCTTTCTCTCTCTTCTACTTCTTAAGGACAGAGCTTCCAGGTGGCCTTTTGTTTTTTTTAAGGCCAAAAGTCTCAAATTGGTCCTTTATTTTTTATTTGTTTTATATCGGTCTATATCTTTCTATAATGTTTTAAATTTATCTTAAACTTATTTTCGAAATTTAATTTGACCCCATTTGCTGATGATCTTAAATTGGCGGAGAAAGAACTCTTCGAGAATTAGCACATAATCTTGAACCCATTGCATTCAGACTTAGAATAAGAGAGATATGACCAATTTTACTTGTTTAATCGGGAAACGAGTTATCAACTTTTATGATTCGATTTAACTTCGTTTATTGATGGTTCTAAAGTACTCGTTAAAAGACATTCATAGTTCTAGATTCGTTGTATACTTGTATTTGAGTTTGAAATGAGAGAAATATGACCATAATCAATATTTTTTGAACCAATTTGAAATATCATGAAAAGATATAAGACAAATCTGAAATAAATGAAAGATAAGGGGCTAATTTGAAATCTACCCCATACATAAGGGACCAATTTGAGACTTTGGCCTTTTCTTAAATAGTAATTTGTTTATTGTTTATTTGGATTGGATTTTCAATTTTCTATGGTCAAACTTCGATCACAATTAATCATTCCAAGTTTCATTGTACCTCAGTCAAACCTGCAATCGTGACCGTTCACTGGTCAACTAGCAGAAACTGGAGGGTTGGGATCTTTTATTTCCGTGATAAAGCAGAATTTAGATTTGGTGGCACAGATTCTCCAAAATGCCCTCAATCTGATGATTTATTTACTCGACCTGGGATTTTTTCGACAAAGACTCATTCCGAGTGAAAGGAATATTCGACGAGCTTTTAAAACTTTTGGATAAATGGAATTCATGTTTCATAATATTTTTTAATTTATAAGAAAAATATTAACTTATTTTATAATATTCCAAAGTGTACATTTTGACTATTATCTCTTGGTCAGGTTGCTAATTAGACTATTATTTTTTTTTTTACAAAAATATTGTTAGTAACCCCAACGTAAGAGGTCACTTTCAGTTATATTTTCGACGATTTTTTTGTCAATTATACTCTCAACATTTCACAATTGAGTCAATTATGGATTCGGATCCCCTGTATTTCTTTCTCCTAAATTTCTCCCTGCATTTCGTTACATCTCAACCGCCCAAGAGAACCGTCGCTCACTAACTTGATGCGTCACTTATTTTAACTCAAAATGGCGCCGTTTTACACAACATTAGTTTCGTTTTGTCTCTTCCATTTCTCCTTCTTTCAAGATTTTCGACTCCGAAGTCGCCCAACAAGACTTCTCCCTCTTCCGCCTCACCGTCGACGTTGCCGTTACCATTATCGTCAATGAATCGTCATTTCTCCCTCTTCTAGAATTGTCACCGACGGAAAGCACGACGCAGTTCGAGTCATTGACGGAGGTGACGAGAAGCTGTGAATGGTAGTGCAGAGGACGTGCGTTTGATGGATGAAGTTGTTTCGATAAAAAAGGCTTTAATTTGTCTTTCAAAGTTTCAACAAGGAGTGAATAACATAATCAGTGAAGGGTTTGGGAAGAAACACATTGTTTTTTTACGGATTAACGTTTAAAAACAAAAAAAAAATTAGGGCAAAATGAATGACATGGCAATGCAAGAACCATCAGATAAATTAAACGGTTGAGATGAACTGAAATGCACAATAAATGCACAGCTTAAAAATTCAGGGGATATGGATCTGTCAATTATATCTCAACCCGGCATTTTTTTTGTTTTAAGGTTCTTAAGTTTCCATTATTTAGAAATCCTCCTTTCTCTCAAGATTTTTCTTTCACATGAGTCCCTAACTAACTACAAAACAATCCAAAATGTTTGTCATCTTTAACGAACTGGTCCTTGCAATTGAGAAACCCGAAAAACCTCTCCACTCTATTTTCTACAATTCCGGCAACCACACACAAGCTCGATAATGAACCTCAAATATAGAGAAATCGAGCAGAAAATACCAATAGCTCTATCTCCCAGGGTTAACACACAATCACTGGTGGTGGTGTCGTCGTGGTCGTCAAAATTGAGAAATTAAGTAACTTCAAAACCCATTTGGCAAGAGAGGCAAAATAGAGAAGATGGGTGAGAGAGACAGTTGTAAATGAAGGGAAAGGGATGGGAACAACATAATTTAGGGGAGATTGGGAAGCTCAAGACAATGACGAGAAGAACCATGTCGACAGAAAACGAGGACAGAGTGGACAGTGACGATGAAGTATGGTGATGATGTTTTAAGGTAAGAGAAGGAGGATTATTAATGGCTTCTAAGGACATGTTTGTTAAAGATGACATACATTTTGGATTATTTTGTAATTAGTTAAGAGTTGGGGTATAATTGACTCAAATGTAAAACGTTGGGGATATAACTGAAAATGACCACATACATTGGGGGTACCAACAGTACTTTTTCCTTTTTCTTTTTTTTAGTAGATTTAGTCTCATATTTTTGTAAAAAGTTCTATTATTAGTTCCACCTTAAATTTTGTCTATCTCTCACGTTAAGTGTGATGTGAACAGCTAACTTGAAAGCTGGTACGGTTGACCAAAAACAAAAAAAAAAGTATGAGACCAAAATCGCAACTTATTCCAAAGAGAAGTGACCAAAATTACACTTTAACATTTAACATGCCACATCAACATGTCATGTCAAAGTTGACAGAGGAAGAGAGACGGAAATGGAGGTGAACTAATCGTGAAACTTTTTTGCAAAGATGGGAGACCAAAAATGCAAAAACATAAAAAATAAAAGGGTAAATTACACTTTGGTACCCTGTGGTTTGACCCTATTTCACTTTGGTACCCTGTGGTTTGAAACTTGACACTTTGGTACCCTGTGGTATTCTCCATTAACACTTTTGTACCCTTTGGAGCTATTTTGTAATTTTAACCATAAAACTTTTTTCAAAAATTACATATTGACCCCAAAAAATTTAAAAAAATTACAAATAGGTCCCTGGATACATATTATCTAGGGACTAAAATGGAAACTATAAAAACTTTTTGGGGTCAATATGTAATTTTTGCAAAATTTGTTATGGTTAAAATTACAAAATAGCTCGAAAGGGTACCAAAGTGTTAATGGAGAATACTTCAGGGTACCAAAGTGTCAGGTTTCAAACCACAGGGTACCAAAGTGAAATAGGGTCAAACCACAGGGTACCAAAGTGTAATTTACCCAAAATAAAATAATGGTCTAATTTGTAATTTGACCAGAAAATAAGAGACCAAAATTATGCTTTGACCTTTATAATAAATTTTCTCTTCTAACTAAAATATCTTTATTTTTTATTTGACAAAAATATACTTTCAATCCTTTCAATTTTTTCAAAAATTTTAGGGTAAATTGCAATTTGGTACCCTGTGGTTAGGGGCGGTTCCCCTTTGGTACCCTGAAAGAAAAATTTTTGCATTGTGGTACCCCGTGGTTTGCTCCGTTAGCGATTTGGTACCCTGAGCTTTTTTCTGTTAAGATTTAACGGCAAATGTTAGTTAAAATGTCAAAAATCTCCCAAAAAGTCTTCTTTTATGCGTTTAAGTCCTTCCCCTTTACTAAAAGGGATCAAAACATAAAGAATTAATTATAAAAGGGTCTTTAGAATTCTAATATTATAGATTTTTCTCCTTTTCATAAGATTTCTTTTGAATAGGTCCTGATTTAATTACACTTTAATCCCAAAAGTTTATGATCTTTATCAAAATAGTCCTTAGAACCTCAAAAGACAAATGAGCATCTATGATTTATCAAAAAATCCCTATATTCAACTACAATTTTCATTCAAGTACACTACAAACAAATCAAAACCCCCAAATTTTTCAAAAATCAAGCCCCCACAAATCAAAAACCCTCTCAACAACAAAATCAACATCATCAACAACCAATTTCTTCAGACCCTAAGGAATCAAAATTCAAAACTAAGAAATTCAGTTTCTTCCTCAAAAATATTAAAAACCCTAAACCCTAAACCTTAAAACACCAAACCCTAAACCCTAAAAAAAAAGTCTAAGTTCAACAAATAGGTCAAAGTATAAAGGCCAAAGTCCTATTTTGGTCCCCCAGTTATGCTCAGTGTTCCAAATTGGTCCCCCAGTTATTTTTCGTTCCATATTGGTCCCCCAGTTATGCAAAATTTGACAAAGTTAGTCCCTCTAACAGTTTCCATCCATTTTTCTGTTAAAATAAAAGATAAAATTAGTTTTTAAATCCTAAAAGTTTAAATTTTTTGCATTAAGGACCTTTTTTCTCTATAATAGAACCAAAATGTAATAAAGAAGAGTTACATGGGAGTTTTAGTTTATTTTACACACAAAAACACAAAACCTTTTTTCACTGTCTCGTGTCTCTCTCTCTCTATCTCTTTCTCTCTTCACCTGTTCAACCTCTCGCCGGCGCCGGCGCCGGCGCTGGAGACGGTAACGGTGACAGCCACGGATCTCGCCGTTATGGGAGCTCATCTCACTCTTCCCCTCTCTCTTCTTCTTCGTCTTGTATTGATTTATGAAATCGCCGTCGACGGGTGGTTTTATGAAATCGGCGTTGAATTTCAAAACGGGTGAAGCATTTTTGCCTTCACACAGGAGGAAAAGCTGTGATTGATGGAATAGAAATGAGTTTGGATCTGAGCGAATACAATTTGGAACCAGCGAGGATGACACTACACCGTTTTGGGAACACATCAGCGAGTAGCTTGTGGTATGTGTTGGGGTATATGGAAGCGAAGAAAAGGTTGAAGAAAGGAGATACAGTGTTTATGATAACTTTTGGGGCAGGATTTAAGTGTAATAGTTGATTGTGGGAGGTACTTCAATGCGATCAATTGTATTGTTCTGTTATTATAGGCGAGTGAGATGAGCTCCCATAAGGGCTGCGATTTTGATTTCGTTTTCATTTTGGCTGTGATTTGGATTCAATTGGTTTTCAGTTTGATTTAGTTTTGGCTTTGATTTGCTGTGAGGATGAGGGGGAACGATGATGAAAACAGGGGAGGAAGAGGAAGCGGAAGAGGACGACGGAGCAAGAGAGAGAGTGAGGATGAGGATGATGATGATGATGATCTTTAATTTAGGGTTTATTTCAATTTAGTCCCTAAAAGATTCTTAGATTAAGGATTTAGGGTTTTAATTGTACAACTCATGCTTTTTCAAGGGTTTAGGGTTTAGGGTTTAGGGCTTGGGGTTTAGGGTTTTAGGGATTTTAATATTTTTAAGGACTAAATTGAAATGTTTGAAAGAGTTTTGGGACACTTTAAAATTTTATTTTTAGGATTTGGGATTAAAATGAATGAAGATGATGAAAAAGAGGGGGAATTGAAAATAATGGGATAAAATTTGAAGCCAGGGACCTATTTGACAACACACAAACTTTTTTTTTTATTTTTAAATAATAATGCTGATATGACGCATAATAATGTTGATGATGTTGATTTTGTTGTTGAGAGGGTTTTTGATTTGTGGGGCTTGATTTTGGAAAAATTTGGGGGTTTTGATTTGTTTGTAGTGTACTAGAATGAAAATTGTAGTTGAATATAGGGATTTTTTGATAAATCATAGATGCTCATTTGTCTTTTGAGGTTCTAAGGACTATTTTGATAAAGATCATAAACTTTTGGGATTAAAGTGTAATTAAATCAGGACCTATTCAAAAGAAATCTTATGAAAAGGAGAAAAATCTATAATATTAGAATTCTAAAGACCCTTTTATAATTAATTCTTTATGTTTTGATCCCTTTTAGTAAAGGGAAAGGACTTAAACGCATAAGAGAAGACTTTTTGGGAGATTTTTGACATTTTAACTAACATTTGCCGTTAAATCCTAACAGAAAAAAACCTCAGGGTACCAAATCGCTAACGGAGCAAACCACGGGGTACCATAATGCAAAAATTTTTCTTTCAGGGTACCAAAGGGGAACCGCCCCTAACCACAGGGTACCAAATTGCAATTTACCCAAAATTTTATTAGTTTCACTTTAATCTCTTAATTTTAGAAAAAAGAAACTAATCAATGTTTTCTTAACATTTTACACTAACAATTTACTTAATGAAAATTGTTGAATTGGAACTAATCTTAGTATTCCAATATTAAATCATTGTCCACACTTACAATTTATGTCAAAGTGCAAATTTGGTTTCATATATTTTGTTGAGTTCCCAATTTGGTCATGATAAGGCATCCCTTAGGAGTGATCCCCCTCTAAGCGATCCTCCTTAACGGCCTCTAACAGTTATCTTTCCCCAAAGGACTTATCTTACCTAGACAACATGGCTCAACTGCCTTGTAACTGTCATAACGACCTCCTCAACTTGGCCTGCAAGGTAAAAACTTTCTTATCTTCCCAGATGCTTATAAATAGGTCTCGGTTCTTGATCAGCCCAAAAGTGAACATGTTATTTGGCCTTCTTTTTATATGTTTAAACTAATAATATATTAGAATTAGATCAATTGATATGCTAAGAGCTACACCAAGGTATGACATAATAAAGTGGATAAAGTAGGTTAATTAGCGTTTATTTATTGTATTTTATAAATAAGTGCTATTTAATGGGTTTTTAGTATTTCAGACATCCAAACAGGGTCTAACCAAAGGGAATCATCTAGAATCAACGAGAAGATATCAAAAAGCACAAGATGATCTTGTGCCGTTGGATGAGCCGTCGGCACAAGGAGGTAATTCCCGCGGCGCAAGTATCTGAGAGGAATATGACGTCAGCACGTAAGCTTCAGCGCAATATTATGTTGAGCCGTCACTTACGCCAACGGCCCAAGTGAAGAGTCCCACGGCACACGTAAACTTGAGCTCCAAGATATGTTTTGGACGGCCAGGATTCAAGATATGAAGATATAATCAAAATATCGCGGATATTGCGCTGAGCCACCGTGTTGGGCCGCCTGCACATGTGACGGCCCATGTCCAAAATTGTTCCTTGACTTGCGGATCAAGCATACTACTCAGGACTATAAATAGAGCTCGTCATTTCATACTCAGAGCAATCGAAAAACGCCCTAGCACCTCAACTGGAGGCAGGATAGAATAAAGTAGAGTAACTCTCAATAGGTCTCCTAAGATGAGAGCCTAAACGTGTTGGAGATTGTGCCCTAGGGCCAATCATCTTATAGATATGTTGTGAACATATCAATTAATTTATGGAGATAAATTAATGGTTATCATATTATTAGCATGTTTACTATGATAACAGTCCGTGATTAATTATGAGATAATTAATCTAAATCTGTCCCTGGTCGCTCATTCAAGTGGGAACTTGAAATGAACTAAGACCAGCATGACCTCGGTGCACAGAGATGCATGCACTAGATGCTGGAACGAGAGTCATGGTGCAATTACGTAAGGGGTTACGAGTTGCTGGACTGACCCGGAGAGTCCTGCATGGGTTTAGTCATCAGCTTGCCTCTCTTGTACGCCTGTCACGACGCCTTAGACCTGAGGTCATCATTATTCCGGCGTTGCAGTTGTCAGACTTTGGCTTAGTCTAACGTTGCCCGTAGCAGGATAGCCATAAGGGCTAAGTACGGGTTTGGTTGATTGTCGTGCTGAGGAATGTGGACTGACCAAAATTGGGATTTTGTTCCCCATTAAATTGGGAGATATCTTACTGGCGCCCTTGATGAGTCTGTCCAGGAAAAGAGTGGCCACTCAGTATATTGGGACTTACTCAAGGAGATCGAGAAAGTAAAGGTTTGGATCATGGATGACTTTCCTGTGCCTGATCCATAACCAAGATATCGCAGAACAATAAGGTCGGTGCCTAGGAGGTACTAAGGTTAAATCGGTTTTGGTGAAAACGATTACTCACATGTTTTAGGTAGTCGCGATGGCTTGCTAGAGTTCGCTCACGACTTGTAGGACATAGGGATGACCTACTGCCAACTTCACGTGGGGCCTGCTGGGTCACACACGAGCAGGATTAGAACACACTTTATAAGGGACACGAATTAGGGTAATTCGTGGGTCACTCCGGTGGCCTAATTTAAGACATAGAGGAAATGTCTGGGACATTATGTCTTGTCTTAAATTTACTACAGTTTAAATAATTGTTAAATGATTAATAGAGATTAATTATTTACAATTTAAATATTAGGAATAATAAATCAAATAATTCCTAAAAGTTAGGAAATTATTGATTTATAAAATTCCCTAATATTGGCATGAGGGTGGCGCCTCTTTGATGATTTTTATTAATAAAAGTGTTTTATTAATTTAAGTCATGAATTTGAATTTGAGATTCAAGATTTGAATTAAGATATTGGGGTAATATTTTAATTCAATAAAGAATCTAAATTCAGAATTCAAAATTTGAATTAAAGATATTATGGTAATATTTTAATTCAAAAACATTGGGATAAAATAAATTGGTTGTGACTTCCTAAAAGTTAGGAGTCATTTTTTATTTATAAAATTCCCTTAAAATGCATGAGTTAGGCGCCTATCTAGTGGGTTCCATTGGAAGATTTGATCTTCCATTTGATTCTCTAAGATAGCAATTTGAATTTGAATTAAAATATTATGGTAATATTTTAATTAGATATTCAAGTCATAAAATATGATATTATTGTAATATCATGATTTTATAATTATAAAATTACCATAATTTTGGTAATTATATAGGCTAAGTCGCCTAGCCCATATGAGACACACATGAAACCCTAATTCTTTGAGCATTCATCTTCCTCCTTGTTGAGAGAGAGAGAAACTCGCCTTCCTCCTTGTAGAGAGAGAAGATTCGACTTTTCTCCTAAGAGTTAGAGAGAGAAAGTCGATTTAGGGTTTGGGAGAAGAAGAACAAAAGGAGTCTTGTTGCTATCTCCTCCATTATTGCGCCACCTTGCCTGGAATTCAGAGAAGGAGTTCCTGAGTTCAAAAGCTGTAGATTCAATCCCGAGTCTCTTTGGAGAAAGAGGCGTGGAGGCTAGCACCTCGTGTTCGGGAAACTGTTCGTGTGGATCACCGGTGGAGGAAGGACGTGGAAACGGACTTCTAGACTCGCCAAGTATCACCAATCCGATTGAAAGCTTGAGGTATAACACTTTTCATATCTGGTTTTAAATTCAGCTAGCGGATCTCAGGGTTGGATTTTCCTGGGGAGCGCAAAGTTTTTTTATTTACTGTTTGCTTCCGCTGCGTGTTTTCCCCGGGGAATTCCCAACAAAACGTTCTTTATCCTAGAGTAGAATCTGAAGGAATCCGGAGTTCATCGTTCTTCATAGTCCAGGGAGTTGTTGTTTAATTATGTTTATTCATTGATTGTTCTTAGATCTAAGTGTTTTATTTCAAAGATACAATTATATGTTTGGATTGATAGTTCAATACTTTATTAGGGATAATTGTTGGTATTCCTAGAGTCTATCTATTTTACGATTAATAAAGTTTGCTCTTTAAACATGTTTACATGGTTAGTTTACTAAGGAGTGTTCTATCTATCTTAGAAAGTATGATTATTAGGATTGTTCTTCATTATTTATACTTGTTTATTGTTCCGATGTGGTGATTATATAGATTGCCCTGAAGAGCCTTGGCAAAGTGCTCATAACCCATTATTGGTTGAGTAATCTATCCTAACCTTATATCTTTCACCATTGTTCTTAGTCTATTATATTCAAAGTTTCGGATTAATACCTTTGAATATGGTTCTTAACATAATTAAAGTGACACTTCAATCCCGTATCTTTATGAACTAGGAAGGTGGAATTCATGATTATTCTCTAGGATATCTTTATATCACTTGTTCATCGTTTATATTATTGTTCTTATACTTCTCTTAATAGCCTCACCTAAGTTCATAGATATTCATATAAATAATAGTTATATTTAACCACGAAGTTTCGCGAGAGATTCAACCTTGGGTTAGCATCTATACTATATTCTAATAAATATAGTAATACTTGCAAGGCTCAAGTATTATTAATTTGATTCGTTTGGCACTTCACGACTAAGTATCTGCATCAAATTTGACGTTGTTGCCCGGGAACTTCTAATTAAGGATAACGGTTATTATTTGTGTGAATTCTTTGAATTCAGGATTTGCATTCATATAGTTGCATATTAAAAATTGCATTAGATCTAGGATCATAGTAGGATTGAATTTACATTGTGTTTTTCTTTATTATTTACATTTTCTTTATTATAAAAAAAATTCAAAAATTTTTAATATTTTTAAATTTTAAACATTGATTCTAGTAGGATTCTTTTAAATTTGATTTTTGGCTAGATCTTTATGATAAAAGATTTTATTTGATTTTTGAAAAAAAATAATAAAAATAATAATCTTTTCAAATTTCAAATCTTGATTCATTCAAGATTCTTTTAATTTGATTCTTGATTTGATTTTTCTATTTGATTTCAAGATAGGATAATTTTTTCAATTTGATTCTTGATTGAATCTTTAGGATTAGATTTATTTTCAAATATTTTCAAAAATATTTTTTTAAAAAAAAAATATTTCAAAATAAATAACTAAATAAATAAATATTTTCAAAATTTTAAAAATTTTAAAAATTTAAATTTTAATTTTTTAAAAGATTCTTGACTAGGTTATTGAATATTTTTAGATTAAAGGTTTATTTTTAAAATTATTTTTGGATTTTTCAAAAATTTTAAATAAAATAATAAAAAAAATTTAATTATTATTTTTCCAAGTTGTTTCTTTAAATTCTTTTTTTAGGTGGCTGAGAAATATTTTGTTTAGATGTCTAGACAACATTTTTCTCCTAATATTTATTATGATAAAAATGATTCTTCTCCTTATAATTTTAATTCTTCTTTCGATTCTTATAATTATAATTATAATTATGATTCTTCTTCTTATAATTATTCTTCTAATTATTATTCTCCTAATCAATACTGCTCCCCTATGTCCAATGGCTACGCCGACCAATATCAAGATATCTATAGTCCAGATTTTCAGTACACAATTCCAAGAGCAGATTCCTCAAATGAAGAGTGGCTTAGGGACATGGAGAAGATGCAAGAAGAATACCTGGCTAGAAGTGCAGCCATGGCTAGAGGAATCCCAGTGCCCCGAGCAATTGGTCAAAAGGAAGTCTTCTGGCAAGAAGGAATGGTGGAATTAAATGAAAGCCATGAGCGGCTAATCAATACCCTTGATAACATGATCCAAAAGAAAAAGGATGTTGCCCTGCAATCAAGGACGATTGAGTATCATGCAAGTGACCAAGGTGAAAACACCGATAGCCATCAGCAAAATGATCACCTAGTCAAGGAGAGTACACCATCGTGCGAGGAAGATAGCAATAATGAGGGTAACACTATTAATAATATTCCTTCTATTACCTGCTTTTCTTTCTCTCATGATAATGTAGGTCAACAACATGACGAGGAGAATCATGTGATACAAGACAAAACTACAACTCACACATCTAATACTCTTGCACGCGATGACTCTCTTACCTCCTTACCTGACCTCCTAACTCACTCTGACTTGGAAGTGATCAAATCTTGGTGTGAAGAAAGTACTGATTTAGAGTTTGAGAAAACTCCAACGCTTTATTCCATCACAGATAAGGAATGGGAGCCAGTCGAGGAAGATAGTGAAGATGAGGATTGGGATGACACACAACAACCCGATACTATTGGACCTAGTAATACTTACGTCAGTTATTCTGACTTAATGGATTACCTCGATCGCAATGATGACCACGACCCCGAAACCACATTTCATAACTATGGTCACGATGCAGTATTTGACGCATGCAACGAGATTATGAGCATATGAAAAGGCATGGTGTTGGAGCAAGCAGAAGAAAACCTAGAAGGAGACGAAATATTAGCCAAGGAAAGTTTCAAAGATGGAGGTAAGCAATGCAGTGAGGAGGATGGAATCAAATTGGAAGACTTCAATCTTCATGACTATGATGAATCTCTCCTCTCTACCCAATTACCTAACATGGCTAGCCCTTGCGAATGCAATGGTGGGCCCTGTAAATATTGTCAAGAAAGTGATGATTGGCTCACCATGGATCAAAACACCTTGGAAGCAACTGAAGTCTCCAAGGACAAGGTGCTAGAAGAAGAAGAAGAATTAGAAGAAGAATCCGAGAACCCACCTTTGCAAGGAATTTGCGAACAACTTGAAATAGAGAAGCCTCCTCTCGCTCATATTGATTTTGTTATTCCTCACCCTATTCCCACATCACCCTCTATTTATGATTATATTTTTTTATGTGGTATAGGTGTGAAGGAAACTATTAAAGAGGAGCACGCTGACCAGAGGGAGGGGAACTTTATACGTTCCCTCGAGCACCGACACCTCCTGCCCCTCTGGATTTTCAAAGAGAATTTGAAGCCGGATTAAACTTCAAGTTGTTTCTTCTTCCCACTTATCTCTTATTTATCATTTTCAATTTTATTTGCAAAGATAAGTGTGGGGGAGGAAACAACTCCAGTAGGTTAGTTTTTATTGCTTTCAGTATTTTATTTCTCTTGTTCTTAATTTCGTTTTCGTTTGGTTGACCAAAGTGATTTGATCAATTTGGATCAGCCCAAGTTATCTTATTGTTTTTAGTTTTTAAATTTCGATTTTATGATTTTGACAAGACATACACCCTGATCATTATGAACTCTCAAAAATAATTATATTCTCCTTCGGTCTAAAAAAGGACAGAAATTCTCTTCAAGTTACCTTTTCTTAATAGCCCTTTTGAAAATTAATCTATTTTTGCTCTGTTTATTATTTCTCCCTTTTATTTACCACATTGTTCTCTACATTGAGGACAGTGCGAGCTTTAAAATGTGAAGGAGTGGTAAACTTTGCAAGATCCTCTTTTTGGGCTATTAAAAAAATAATGGTACATGTGCATTGATCATTAGGTAGTAAGTAATTTTCTTCTAGCTATTTCTTAAATTTGATCACCTCAATTGATAGTTTAGCATAAAATCTTTCCTTCCCGTAGAAATTATTATTTTCCATTATTTTTATACTCTCAAATATTCTCATTGGCAAATTATTTAATATTTTCCCAATTTTTAAATTTCCTCTTCTCTTTCCCTTCAACATTGACGACAATGTGTTCTTCTAAGTGTGGGGGAGAGAGGAGTAAATTCATGCTCTTACCTTAGTTCTTTACTCCTATTTGATTCTAACATTGGGGAAAATGTTAAGTTTTAAGTGTGGGGGAGAGGAGTAAGTTAAAGTAACTTACATTTTGGTTTACCCAAAAAATTTTGCCTATTTATCTTGGTGTTTGATTAATATTCTACACTTTGATTTTTCACTTTTTTGAGTAGATTTCGAGTTTGTTGAATTTTTAATAAGTTTAAAGTGTTGAGTGAACAATTTCATATTTGTGATAAAAGTTTAGTCTTAGTTGTTTACTATAGTCTGAGAATAATCTAAGTAATTTTCTAAGTTTAGTAGTATTGTTTGATTTTTATAGACCAATTTGAGAGAAATCCATTCTAGTTGGAAGATTAAGCCTAAATAATAATTTACATATCTACTTAGAGAGAAATTTTTAGTCTCTTAGTTTTGTTTTCTCTAGAACTTGTCTTAATTATTGGTTAAAGCTTTATGTGATTAAATATCCTTAATATGATAGAGGCATTTGTTTCTTCACCCTTTTATCCCAAACACAAGCCATAAACACATTATCCCTTGTTAGCCCCTTTGAGCCTTTTTCATTAGGTGTTTTAAATATGACTATAAACATTTCTTTTAGTAGAAGTTTTGGCCATAGTCCTCGTTTTTTGTTCTTATCCCTCTTAGGATTGGGCTTCGCCAATTGTATTCAAAAAAATATATATGAAAAAAAGAGAAAAAGAAGAAAAAGCATCTTGCAAAATAAAAAGAAGAGCAAGAGAAAAAGATTGATAAATCAAAAGAGTGCTTATTGACTTTCCATATATATGTGCTTCAAGTAAGATTGACAATAACCCTTTGGAAAAAGAGGATAAGGATTTCATGAGGACGTTGGTTATCAAGTATACTAATTTGAAATTTTGTAAGTCTAACACCAAATCTCCTTTCTTTTGTCACCTTCATTTTATATAGCCTTTCCATTCATTACAACCCTATTAAAGACCTTTTGATTTTAGATAATTTAACACTTGTGGTGGAGACCTTGAGAATTTCTACAAGGCTATGGTAGGAAACTTAGTCTAAGGAATGACTTGAGAGAAAAATACCCAATTAGTAAGGAGAGTGATACACTTTTGGAATTGGTCTTATAGAAATTAGATCGTGTTACTTACTTGGTGAATTCTCTAGCTCTAGATTATGACTATGTACTAGCATTGAATCATGAACTTGGGAAAGTTCATTGATTCTTTGGCATATTCTCTTTTCTTCTACTTCGTACCTTTGCTCAGGAGTGCAAAGTCTTAAGTGTGGGGGATTTGATCATCCCAAAAGTGAACATGTTATTTGGCCTTCTTTTTATATGTTTAAACTAATAATATATTAGAATTAGACCAATTGATATGCTAAGAGCTACATCAATGTATGGCATAATAAAGTGGATAAAATAGGTTAATGAGCGTTTATTTATTGTATTTTATAAATAAGTGCTATTTAATTGGTTTTTAGTGTTTCAGATATCCAAACAGGGTCTAACCAAAGGAAATCATCTAGAATCAACGAGAAGATATCAAAAAGCACAAGATGATCTTGTGTCGTTGGATGAGCCGCCGGTGCAAGGAGGTAATTCCCGCGGCGCAAGTATCTGAGAGGAATATGACGTCAGCACGTAAGCTTCAGCGCAATATTATGTTGAGCCGTCACTTGAGCCAACAGTGTAACATCCCATATTTTCATAAGGATCTCTTTGAAAGATAATAAAGTTTGGATGGTCTCAAATAACTATGGAAAGGGTAATCTCTAAGAAGACTTTAGAAGAAAGTACTAAATAATGAAAAGATAGGTGGAGAAAGGTGGTAAAATTATGCAATGGTACCCACGAGGACTAAACTGAAAATTGAAGAAGTTATCGTAACTTAAGGACGATATAAGTTTGAGTAGGAAAGAAAGGTATGTAGGTGTTGTAAATAAAGTGAGGTGTTGAATGGTGGAAGAGGAACTAAGTTTTAAGGGTTTAAAATTAAGTATTTGGAATGATAAAGGATTTAAAAATAAGGAAGTTAAGGTGAAGGGGGGGGGGGGGGGGGG
>QANZ01007430.1:227413-240316 GCA_003254925.1 Chamaecrista fasciculata
GGGGGGGGGGGGGGGGGGGAGAAATGCAATTTGGCCCATTCTTATAGATGAGATAAAAGAAGCGTGAAGAGGAAGAGAGCAGAACAACGCGCACGACAAAAGAGAAAGAAAGAAATAAGCGAGAAGAAGAAGAAAAGGGGAAGAGAGAAAGAAGGAGAACAAGGAAAGATCTTTTCAAATTCACTTCAAGATTAAGGTAGGATGCTTGTTTCTCCTCCATTTTGACAACCCTCTATTCTTTCTTCTCAACTAAATTCCTTAGGGTTTTGATTATTGATTTTGAGAAATAATGATGTTTTGATGAAATTGATAGATGAGTTTTGTTCTACAAGTGCTAATTGATGAATTTGTGAAGAGTTTTTGATTGGAAAACCAACTTTGAAAGGATTTTCGGATTAGGGTTTGTTAGGGACTAAAATGGTATTTTTGAGTGATAAATGAATGTTTGATGCATGATTGGTGATAGGAGAGTCATTTTGACGTTGTTTGATATTTATATGTTGAGTTGTTGAGTTGGAAAACATGGTTTGAAGTTCCAAAGAGGATTTTTGGATTTGGGACGAAACTGTGCAGTTTTTGCTTAACATACTGTGGAGATTGGAGGATATCTCCTTATCCAGTGGTCCGATCGTCACGATCTACCACTCGTTTTGAAGCTTAGAAAGAGAGGAATCTAACCATTGCTTTATCTTGAAGATCCGACGTTTGGATCGAGAGGAAATGGGCCACGAATAGTGACGCCTTAAGTGAGGAAAGTGCAGAAGTTTTACTTAGTTTTGTGTTCTGTTTTCATTTATTTTTGGGGACTTCTTTGAGAGTTGTTTCCCTTCAAGAATGGAATTATTTGAGCGTTTAAAGAGGGTGGAATGATCGCTGTCATTTCCATCCTCAATCTTTGTGTATTGGGGAATGAGGGATATTTTGTTAAAGTGAAATGCTAAAACTTGATTTGGGAAGTTAAATAGGATTTGGAAAAACTAAGTAATTTGATGAACTAGGTTCTGGCTGGGGGTCATTACCTGGTTTAGATGAGACAACTTTGGGTTGAAGGTTACCTGCAAGACAATGAACACACAGGGTGGCCCTGCAATTCACCTCCGATGCTTAAGTCAGTAATGGTTATGAGCTCAATAATGTCAATTGACTGAGTAGAGAGTGTACCTTTTTCTAGTGTGAAGGGCTAACCTTTTATACTGGCTGAGGGCAATCTGACGTGATCTTGCCATAAATGTCAAGATACTTTGATTGTGATCCTGGATGATCTCATTGTGATCCTTGGCTCCCACGTAATTCCATTTTTTGTGAAAGGGCCTTGATGGCCAAGGTGTTATCCAAGGGAAGGATCTCTGAGTGATTTGCCTTGATTGACAGCGGATCTTGATAGATCTTTGATATGTTCCTGATTGATCCAAGGAATGTTTCTTTATTCCTTGCTCCGTGGACGCCCATACCCTTCTTTATTATGGGTGCCCTTGTCCTGGCGAGGTGTAGGGCGTTCTCGCCTCTACAACTCATCCAGTGGGCCTGTGGCGCACTAGGCCAAGGGCAGATATTGCCATTTGGGCCTCCTAATTATTGGGTCTATTATCACTAGTCCCAACGAAAGAAGTGAAGCTCTGTCCCCATCAGTGGAGTCCCCTTCGAGGGCGTTCTCAACACTGACGCCACGGGCTTCGTTTTGGAGATCTAAGGGGGTTAGCCTGCTGCGGCGTCCTCGGATCTGACTGCTTCCAACCCTTTTCGTTTCAACTTCTTTTCTAACGTTGCACATTACTTCTCCTTTTTAACGCTAGCGCATCGTGGCCACGTGTCATGCTGTGACTGGTTGTCTTTCCACCATGATGGCGGAACGTGGACCGAGGGGGGCGCATTTAATGCGTCGTTTCGATTTTCGTGACGGTTTTTTACAAAACTGCCATTTTCCCTCTCTCCTTCTCACTTTTATAGCTTTCGAATTTTCTCCCTTCTCTCTTTCCTTGTTTTCTCTGAACTTTTCTCGCTGGAACTGAGGATTTGCGAAGCTCCGTCCAGTCCTGCCGCCGTTCGTTTCATTCCGACAACTGTACTCGTTGTCGTCTGGTGAGTGTTCCCACATTGCTTTTGTCATTTGTTCATGATTTCTGCATTTTCCTTTGAGTTTTACTTATTGTGTTCTTCGCGTTCTTCGCAATGTTCATCAATATCTTCCAGATTTTATTGCTAGGATCTTCTTCAATCTGCCAACATTATGGACTTTGACGAATGTAAGTTTTCTGAACTTTCTCCTTCATCTTCTTCATCTTCTTCGTCGTTTGAGTTTTGGTGATCAACCGCAACCTCTGAAGATCATTTTTCCAAATGACCCCTTTTTCCCTGAGGGTGTTTCCCCATTTCTTGCCGGTGATTGGAGCAAAGTCCTACATCAATTGGGTTATAACTATCTGTTGGGAATCCTAGGCGCCTATCGCAGCGGAAGCAAAATAAAAAAAACAAATAAAAGGCGCCTAGGTCCTAGAATTCCCGAACAGATCCGCTAGCAGAATTTAAAACTTTTAGATAGTGGTATACCTCACGAGTTTCAATCTGATGGTTGTACAAGGCGTGTCCAAGGAGCCCACTCCCACACGAATAGTTTCTTCGGACACCAAGGTGCTAGCCTTCAGTTCTTTTCTCCAAAAGAAGCAGGGACCAATCTACAGCCCTTGAATTCAGGAACTCCTTCTTGAATCCAATTCAGCAAAAGTGGCGCATAGAAGAAACCCCCACAAGAACTCCTTCTTGCCTTTTCTTCTCTTAAACCCTAATTATGGAGCCAAGTCAATTTTACTAACTCCTTAGCAAAAGTCGACTTTTTCTCTCTATGGGTGCAAAGGTGCGATTTTCTCTCTCTCTTCAAGGAGGAAGAAAATCAAAACTAGGGTTAGTATGCTTGTCACATGGGGCAAGTCGACTTGCCTCATATATATAGATAAAATATTTGGTGATTTAAATTTTCCTAAAATCAAGATATTCTGATAATATAATTATTTTAGGACTTGAATTTACAATTAAAATATTACCTTAATATTTTAATTTAAATTCAAACTGCAATCTTCGAGAATCAAATGAGAGATCAAATCTCTCCTTGGGACCCACCAAGCCATGCGCCTATCTCCCTCATTTTCCTTGGAATTTTATAAATCAAAAACTTTCCTTAATTCATGATTCACCAAAGATTCTGAGAGGAGATCTCACCAAATCTGTTTGAATCAAATCTTTTGATATCTCCATCAAATCTTTTGAATTCAAACTTATTATTTGAATTAATAAAACAATTTTATTTATCCAAATAATCCTAAAGAGGCGCCACCCTCATATAATTATTGGGGAATTTTATAATTCAATAATTTCCTAACGTTTAGGAATATTATCTGAATTATTTTTCCCTAATATTTTAATTGTAAATAATTAATCCCCATTAATCATTTAACAATTATTAAATTTAAACTTGTCCCACAAATTTAAATATCTTACAACTGTAGATTAATTAAGACAAGACCTAATGTCCCAGACATTTCCTCTGTGTCTTAAATCGTGCCACCTGAATGACCCACGAATTAACCCTAATTCGTGTCCCTTTTAAATGGTGTCCTGTTCCTGCTCGTGTGTGACCCAGCATGCCCCACGTGATGTTGGCAGCAGGTCATCCCCATGACCTACAAGTCGTGAGCGGACTCTAGCAGGCCATCACAACTACCCAAAACACGTGAGTTATCGTTTTTACCAAAATGACTTAACCTCAGTACCTCCTTGTCAGAGACCCTATTGTCCTACGATATCTTGGTCATGGACTAGGCACAGGAAAGTCATCCATAATCCAAACCACAACTTTCTCGATTCCCTAAGTAAGTCCCATTTCCTGAGTGGCCACTCTTTTTCCTGGACAGACTCATCGAGGGCGCCAGTTAGATATCTCTCATCTAATGAGGGACAAAATCCCATCATGGCCAATCCACATTCCTCAGCACGGCAATCAATCAAACCTGTACTTAGCCCTTATGACTACCCTGTTATGGGCAGCGTTAGACTAAGCCAAAGTCTAACAACTGCAACGGCGGAATAATGATGACCTCATGTCTAAGGCATCGCTACAGGCGTACAAGGAGAGGCAAGTTGATGACTAAACCCATGCAGGACTGTCCGAGTCAGTCCAGCAACTCGTAACCCCTTACGTAATTGCACCATGACTCTCGTCCCAGCATTTAGTGCATGCATCTCTATGCACCGAGGTCATGCTGGTCTTAGTTCATTTTCGCTCCCTCGAAAACAATCGACCAGAGACAGATTTAGATTAATTATCTCATAATTAATCACAGAAGTTATCATAGTAAACATGCTAATAAGATGATAACACATTAATTTATCTCCATAAATTAATCAAATGTTCATAACATTTCACATAAAATGATTGGCCCTAGGGCACAATCTCCAACACTATCGTGTTTCCTTAGCTGCTGACACTAGTACGAGAGCGCCTGGCTCATCGGTGCCTGGCACGTCAACACCTGCTGAGGTTTCTTCTCCTTCTCCTTTGGACAGGAGAGATGGAGATGCGGGGGCGTCCTCGTCGTGAACGCTGGAGAAAACTGACCAAGCTCCTGTTGATCTGTTGTCGTCTACGTCTACAGAGATCCGTGAGGCGCTATCTCCTCTCTCCGAGAGAGCGTCTGAGGACGAGGCATCCTCAGTCCATGAGGAAGCTAGTGGCGCCCATGTCCCTATCTGGGCTTCTATCGGGGATGGGAACCCCCAACAAATGATCTATGGTGAGGAGGTTGATTTCCAAGCTCGTCCCGAGTGTTTTCTCTGTGAAAATCGCAAGCTAGTCAATGTTCCTTGGGTCAAAGAGGAGACTACGCCCTGCGGTCCTAAGAGGGCTGAAGCTATGTGGAAGGCCCTGTGGTAGACTAGCGTCGTCAAAGGCCAGAGGAGATGGTTCAGGAACCATTCCTGAAAGAGACTAGTCCTAGAGTAAACCAGTATTGCATGGACAATTTTGGTGTTGAGGAGCTCGAAAAGCTTAATCACGCTCTGATCCTGCCTTCGAGGCGTCGACGACATTCGGGATGCGAGATTTCAATCTTGGGTCATTTGGAGACAGCGCCCGACCTTTTTTATACTAATGGACGGGGATTTCTGATTAACGAACACGCTCTCATGGGCTGCGACATAGAAATGCCTTTCCACCCGCCGGTATTGGACATTCTTGCCATTATGAATATCTGCCCAATTCAAGTTAGTGCCAATGGGTTCCTGGATCTTGCTGGGCTTTGTGGCCAAGTGTCGAAGGGATGGTGTTGTCGCCACAGCACGGCTGTTCTTATACTTCTTCTATCCTCGTTGGGGGGATAATTGCTTCATTTCTTCTATCCCCTTACACATAGCTCCTCATCAGTTCCACCGTACACCAAGAATTCATCCTTAGTCCTTCTCAAGTACTTAAGGATATTCTTGACAGCGATCCAATGATCCTCACCAGGGTCTTGTTGGAATCGGCTCGTCATACTTAGGGCAAATGACACATCGGTTCGAGTACATAACATGGCATACATGATGGATCCTATGGCCGAGGCATAGGGAATTCTACTCATGCGCCCTCGCTCAACAAGTGTCTTGGGACACTGTTTCTTGCTCAGGGTCAGCCCATGATTCATCGAGACAAATCCCTTCTTGGAATCCTGCATATTGAACCTCTTCAATACCTTATCCAAGTATGTACTTTCACTCAATCCGAGAAGCCTCCTAGATCTATCCCTATAGATCTTAATGCCTAGAATGTAGGCAGCTTCTCCCAAGTCCTTCATTGAGAAAGATTTTCCTAACCAGGATTTTATAATCTCTAAGGTTGGAACATCGTTTCCAATGAGTAATATGTCATCGACATATAGTACCAAGAATACTATAGTACTCCCACTAACCTTCTTGTAAACACAAGGTTCATCAGGGTTTTGCAAGAAGCCAAACTCTTTGACTACTTTGTCAAAATGGTGATTCCAACTCCTAGATGCTTGCTTCAATCCATAAATGGATCTCTGAAGCTTGCATACCATGTCTGGTGCCTCAGGACATACAAACCCCTCAGGTTGTATCACAAGGTTCATCAGGGTTTTGCAAGAAGCCAAACTCTTTGACTACTTCGTCAAAATGGTGATTCCAACTCCTAGATGCTTGCTTCAATCCATAAATGGATCTCTGAAGCTTGCATACCATGTCTGGTGCCTCAGGACATACAAACCCCTCAGGTTGTATCATATACACATCCTCGGGCAGCCTTCCGTTAAGGAACGCTGTTTTGACATCCATTTGTCATATCTCATAGTCATAATATGCGGCTATGGCAAGGAGGATCCCAATGGATTTGGCCATTGCAACAGGCAAAAACGTTCGTCATAGTCTATACCATGACGTTGCGTAAATCCCTTCGCAACCAGTCTCGCCTTGAAGACGTTGACATTGCCATCCATGTCTGTTTTCTTTTTGAAAACCCACTTGCACCCTACGGGTTTTACCCCTTCAGGTGGAGCGACCAAGGTCCATACCTTGTTGTCGTACATAGATTGCATCTCAACCTTCATGGCTTCAACCAATTTCTCTGAGTTGGGATCTACGATGGCCTCTTGATAGGTGGTGGGCTCACCACGCTCTGTGAGCAACACATCCTTGTTTTCGGTCACGAGAAATCCGTAATATCTCTCTGGTTGAAAACATGTTCTATCAGACCTTCGTGGTCCTTGTGTTTGTGGAGGAGCTTCCTCAACGTCTTGTGGAACTTCTCCAGTTTCCGTCTGTGCCTTGTGGATTTTGAACTTCTTCAAGATCCACCTTACTCCCACTGTTTCTTTTGGAAACTACATCCTTCTCCAAGAAAAATCCACTTCTGACTACAAACACTTTGTTGTTAGCTGGGCAGTAAACATAGTATCCCCTTGTTTCCTTGGGATATCCTACAAACAAGCACTTGAGTGATTTGGCTGATAGTTTATCGTTAGCTTGTTGCTTAACGTAAACCTCACATCCCCAAACTTTGAGATAAGACAAATCGGGACTCCTCCCTTTCCATATCTCATATGGTGTCTTCTCAACTGCTTTAGACGGAACACGGTTAAGTGTGAAAGCGGCAGCTTCTAAAGCATACCCCCAAAAGGATGGCGGAAGATCAGTTTGACTCATCATAGATCGAACCATATCCAATAGAGTTCGATTCCTCCTCTCAGACACACCATTCCACTGTGGTGTTCCAGGTGGAATAAGCTGTGAGACTATCCCAAAACTAGTAAGATGATCAGTGAAGTCTTGACTCAAATACTCACCTCCTCGATCAGATCGTAGGATCTTGATTTTCTTGTCAAGCTGGTTCTCAACTTCATTCTGAAATCTTTTGAACATTTCAAAAGACTCTGACTTGTGCTTCATCAGGTAGATATACCCATATCTACTGAAGTCGTCAGTAAACGTAATGAAGTAGGAGTAACCTCCTCTAGCACTGATACTCATGGGTCCACATACATCACTATGTATGATCCCCAATAAGTCAGATGCCCTTTCACTGTGGCCAGTGAAAGGCGCCTTTGACATTTTACCAAGTATACAAGATTCGCAAGCATCATATGATTCAAAATCAAATGAGCTTAGAAGTCCATCTCTATGGAGCTTCTCTAGGCGTCTCTCGTTTATATGGCCTAAACGACAATGCCAAAGGTATGTAGGATTAGATTCTCCAATCTTAATCCTTTTCGTATCGATGTTATAGATTTCGTTATTATGTCTTTGTTCCAATTTTAAGATATAGTGGTTATCATGCAGATCACCATAAGAATATAACACATCATTCTTATAAATTGAACATCTACCATTTCCATTCATGCAAATAAATCCTTCCTTATCCAAATAAGAAAGTGATATAATGTTAGAACTAAGAGATGGTACATAATAACAATTGTTTAATAACAAAACAAGCCCAGTGGGAAAAACTAGCTCGTAAGTTCCTACAGCAACAGCAGCAACCCTTGCTCCATTGCCCACACGTAGGTCCACCTCGCCTCTGCTCAGCTTTCTACTTCTTCTCAACCCCTGCACATTAGTACATATGTGAGAACCACAAGCAGTATCCAATACCCAAGTGGTAGGAGTAGACAAGTGAATGCCTATAACAAAGATACCTAAAGTAGAGGCTTCGCTCTTCTTCTTCTTCTTCTTCAGATCTTCCATGTACAGCTTACAGTTTCTCTTCCAGTGACCTGGCTTCTGACAGAAGAAACAAACTGTCTCCTTATTGGGCTTTGCCTTCTTGGCAGGCGGCGGGTTAGGCTTAGCCGCAGGCTTGGTCCCACCAACCTCGGCATCTGCTTTCCTCTTTCCTTTGCCCTTACCCTTTCCCTTGTTCTGAACTAGTAAGACAGTGCTAGGCGCCTGATGGAGATTATGCCCTAGGGCCATGTTGGGAAGTCCCGGGGAAAACACGCAGCGGAAGCAAACTGTATAACAATAAAAAACTTGCGCTCCCCAGGAATTTCCCACCCTGAGATCCGCTAGTTGAATTTAAAACCAGATACGAAAAGTGTTATACCTCAAGCTTTCAATCGGATGGTTAAACTTGGCGAGTCTAGAAGTCCGTTTCCATGTCCTCCCTCCACCAGTAATCCACACGAACAGTTTCCCGAACACAAGGTGCTAGCCTTCTTGTTTCTTTCTCCAAAGAAACCCGGGATTGAATCTACAGCCGTTGAACTCAGGAACTCCTTCTCTGAATTCAGGCTAGGTGGCGCAACAATGGAGGAGACAACAACAAAACTCCTTTTGTTCTTCTTCTCCCAAAAACCCTTAGGAACCCACAACTTCGAATCTCTCTCTAACTCCTTAGGAGAATTCGACTTCTCTCTCTAGGAAGGTGGGTGGCGAAATTTTCTCTCTCTACAAAGGAGGAAAATCGACTTGCCAATGTGATTAGGGTTTGTCACAAGCATGTGTATGGGCTAGGCGACTTTAAGCTTATATAATTACCAAAATTATGGTACTTTTATAAATATAAAATCATGATATTACAATAATATCATATCTTTAAGACTTGAATATCTAATTAAAATACTACCATAATATTTTAATTCAAATTCAAATTGCTATCTCAGAGAATCAAATGGAAGATCAAATCTCCCAATGGGACCCACATGAGATAGGCGCCTAACTCCCCTTATTTTATTGGAATTTTATAAATCAAAAATAACTCCTAAAATTAGGAAGTCATAACCAACTTATTTTATCCCAATGTTTTTGAATTAAAATATTACCATAATATCTTTAATTCAAATTTTGAATTCTGAATTTAAATTCTTTATTGAATTAAAATATTACCCCAATATCTTAATTCAAATCTTGAATTTCAAATCCAAATTCAAACTCTTGATTTAAATTAATAAAACATTTTTATTAATTAAATCTCCTTAAAAAGAGGCGCCACCCTCTATGCCAATATTAGTGAATTTTATAAATCAATAATCTCCTAACTTTTAGGAAAATTATTTGATTTATTATTCCTAATATTTTAATTGTAAATAATTAATCTCTATTAATCATTTAATAATTATTTAAACTGTAGAAAATTTAAGACAAGACATAATGTCCCAGACATTTCCTCTGTGTTTTAAATTAGGCCACCGGAGTGACCCACGAATTACTCTAGTTCGTGTCCCTTATAAAGTGTGTTCTAATACTGCTCGTGTGTGACCCAGCAGGCCCCACGTGAAGTTGGCAGTAGGTCATCCCCATGTCCTACAAGTCGTGAGCGGACTCTAGCAAGCCATCACGACTACCCAAAACACGTGAGTAATCGTTTGTTACCAAAACCGATTTTAACCTTCGTACCTCCTTGGCACCGACCCTATTGTTCGCGATATCTTGGTTATGGATCAGGCACAGGAAAGTCATCCATGATCCAAACCTTTACTTTCTCGATCTTCTTGAGTAAGTCCCAATATACTAAGTGGCCACTCTTTCCTTGGACAGACTCATCAAGGGCGCCAGTAAGATATCTCCCATCTAATGGGGAACAAAATCCTTATTTTGGTCAGTCCACATTCCTCAGCACGGCAATCAACCAAACTCGTACTTAGCCCTTATGGCTACCCTGCTACGGACAACGTTAGACTAAGCCAAAGTCTGACAACTGCAACGCCGGAATAATGATGACCTCAGGTCTAAGGCGTCGTGACAGGCGTACAGGAGAGGCAAGCTGATGACTAAACCCATGCAGGACTCTCCGGGTCAGTCCAGCAACTCGTAACCCCTTACGTAATTTCACCATGACTCTCGTTCCAGCATCTAGTGCGTGCATCCCTATGCACCGAGGTCACGCTGATCTTAGTTCATTTTCGCTCCCACGAAAACAATCGATCAGGGACAGATTTAGATTAATTATCTTATAATTAATCATGGATGTTATCACAGTAAACATGCTAATAATGTGAAAACCACTAATTTATCTCTATAAATTAATCCATATGTTCATAACATACATAAAAGAGGATTGGCCCTAGGGCACAATTTCCAACAGGCTCCCACTTGCACTAGGGTACAATCATCAATCTAGCTGTTCCTACTCCTAGGTACATTGATCAATGCGTCTAATCCCCATCGACGATACATGTCTCTCATGTATGACCCTTGCAAGCGGCTTTGTCAGAGGATCAGCAACGTTAGCCTCGCCTGCTACTTTGCATATCTTCACATCACCTCTGTCAATCATCTCCCTGACGAGGTGAAAACGTCTGAGTATATGTTTGGTCCTCTGGTGGGACCGTGGCTCTTTGGCTTGCGCAATAGCACCGCTATTATCGCAATACAGGGTAATGGGATCAGAGATGGTCGGAACCACACCAAGCTCGGAGATGAACTTTCTAATCCACACAACCTCCTTTGCCGCATCCGATGCTGCAATATACTCGGACTCCGTTGTAGAATCGGCAATCGTGCTCTGCTTGGAACTCTTCCAACTCACGCTGCCACCGTTCAGGAGAAACACATATCCTGACTGCGATTTGAAGTCATCTTGGTCGGTTTGGAAACTAGCGTCTGTGTAACCCCTTACACATAGCTCTTCATCAATTCCACCGTAAACCAAGAACTCATCCTTAGTCCTTCTTAAGTACTTAGGGATATTCTTGACAGCGATCCAATGATCCTCACCAGGGTCTTTTTGGAATCGACTTGTCATACTCAGGGCAAATGACACATCGGGTCGAGTTCACAACATGGCATACATGATGGATCCTATGGCCGAGGCATAGGGGATCCCACTCATGCGACCTCGCTCAACAAGTGTCTTCGGACACTGTTTCTTGCTTAGGGTCAGCCCATGATTCATCGGAATGAATCCCTTCTTGGAATCTTGCATACTGAACCTCTTCAGTACCTTATCCAAGTACGTGCTTTGACTCAACCCAAGAAGCCTACGAGATCTATCTCTATAGATCATGATTCCTAGAATATAGGTGGCTTCTCCTAAGTCCTTCATTGAAAAGGATTTTCCCAACCAGGATTTTACAATCTTAAGGTTGAAACATCGTTTCCAATGAGTAGTATGTCATCGACATACAGTACCAAGAACACAATCGTGCTCCCACTAACCTTCTTGTAAACACAAGGTTCGTCAGGGTGTTGTAGGAAGCCAAACTCTTTGACGACCTCATCAAAACGATGATTCCAACTCCTGGATGCTTGCTTCAATCCATAAATGGATCTCTGAAGCTTGCACACCATGTCTGGTGCCTCAGGACACTCAAACCCCTCGAGTTGTATCATATACACATCCTCAGGCAGCCTTCCGTTAAGGAATGCTGTTTTGGCATCCATCTGCCATATCTCATAGTCGTAATATGCAGCTATGGCAAGGAGGATCCTAATGGATTTGGCCATTGCAACAGGCGAAAACGTTTCGTCATAGTCTATACCATGACGTTGCGTAAATCCCTTTGCAACTAACCTCGCCTTGAAGACGCTGACGTTGCCATCCATGTCTGTTTTCTCTTTGAAAACCCACTTACACCCTACGGGATTTACCCCTTCAGGTGGAGTGACCAAGGTCCAAACTTGGTTATCGTACATGGATTGCATCTCAGCCTTCATGGCTTCAACCCATTTCTCTGAGTTGGGATCTACGATGGCCTCTTGATAGGTGGTGGGTTCACCACGCTCCGTGAGCAACACATCCTTGTTTTCAGTCACAAGAAATCCATAGTATCTCTCTGGCTGAAAATGTGTTCTATCAGACCTTCGTGGTCCTTGTGTTTGTGGAGGAGCTTCCACAACGTCTTGTGGAACTTCTCCAGTTTCCGTCTGCGCCTCTGATGTATCTTGTGGAGCTTGAACTTCTTCAAGCTCTATCTTACTCCCACTGTTTCTTTTGGAAACCAGATCCTTCTCTAAGAAGAATCCACTCCTGACCACAAACACTTTGTTGTCAGTTGGGCAGTAGACATAATACCCCTTTGTTTCTTTAGGGTATCCCATAAACAGACACTTGATGGATTTGGGAGACAGTTTATCGTTAGGCTGTTGCTTAACATAAACCTCACATCCCCAAACCTTGAGGTAAGACAAGTTGGGACTCTTCCCTTTCCATATCTCATATGGTGTCTTATCAACGGCCTTGGGCGGAACACGGTTAAGTGTGAACGCGGCAGCTTCTAAAGCATATCCCCAGAAGGATGGCGGAAGATCGGTCTGACTCATCATAGATCGAACCATATCCAATAAAGTTCGATTCCTCCTCTCAGACACACCATTCCATTGTGGTGTTCCAAGGGGAGTCAGTTGTGAAACTATTCCACAACTACTAAGATGATCAGTGAATTCTTGACTCAAATATTCGCCTCCTCGATCAGATCGAAGGAT
>QANZ01007430.1:240816-262417 GCA_003254925.1 Chamaecrista fasciculata
TTGCTGCAGGCTTGGTCCCACCAACCTCAGCATCTCCTTTCCTCTTTCCTTTGCCCTTCCCCTTTCCCTTGTTCTTAACTAACAAGACAGTGCTAGGCGCCTTCTTAATAGATGCCTCAGCAGTCTTCAGCATCCCATGCAGTTCAGACACTGATTTCTTCATGCCATTCATATTGAAGTTCAAGACAAACTGGTCATAACTTCTGGGCAGCGAATGCAGGATCAAATTCGTCGCTAGCTCTGGCAAAATGGGAAATCCCAGCCTAGCAAGGTGATCTATGTGCCCCTGCATCTTCAAGACGTGGGCACTCACAGATCCACCTTCTGCCATCTTGCAAGAGTAAAGAGCCATTGAAGCCTCAAACCTCTCTTGCCTTGCCTGTACTTGGAACATTTCCTTGAGATGTGTTATCATCTCATATGCCCCTTTGTTCTCCAAGTTCTTTTGTTCTCCAAGTTCTTCTAAATCTCGGGAACCATGGTAACGAGCATAAGACAGGCAACGTCCACAGAGTCATTCTGATGCTTCTCATAAGCATCCTTTTAAGCTCTTGGAGCATTTGCAGCAGGCTGTTCAGGGATGGGGTTATCTAGGACGTAGAGCTTTCTCTCCTGGGTGAGAACAATTCTCACATTTCTGTACCAGTCGAGAAAGTTAGTCCCAGTCAGTTTGTCCTTCTCAAGGACAGATCGCAGTGATAGTGATGAAACGTTTGTTGCCATTTGATTCTACAATTGATATATGTAAAGTTTAATTAGCAGAAAAATAAAATATATCCACCATTTTATAAAACCCAGTAAAATTTATTATTAGTGGCTAAGACCCATATTTCACCAAAGTCTACCGTCGCGGAGGGCGATCATGCATCCTTTGGCTATTTAGGTAGGTAACTCCTTACCAATCACATCTCTATAGGACTCTTAGATCTTTATGGGACTGTATCATCATATGACACGGCATGTTTATCCCATCTAATGCCTTGAGGCCCAAAACCGTTTTGATAGCCCCATTAAGTCACACAATAAAACTTGTGAATGGCAAGGCCCAAACGACGAGGCCGAAGCCCACCCCCATATCATCAAGGCATCACTTAAACACGTGTCGCGGAGGGCGATCACCGCATTTAATGATCCAAGACTTCAATGGGCGTCGAACTGAAAACCCCCATTCACCCGTATCTCCTCAAGGTCAAGGTAGATACGTGTCGCGGAGGGCGATCACCGCTCTACGATGAACAAGATTTCAACAGGGTGTTTTATTGATGGCATTAAAACTTAAGATTTTCTAAAAGGGTTTGATTTGAAAAAAAGGTTCCATTTTATAGTTTAATTTTAAAACTCCTTTTAAAATTAAACGAGTCATGCCACATGTTTATCACCCCATGTATCACATACATATATAAACATGTGCGGATCTTGCATCATATGCAAAATCCCACGCTTGTATCGTATACGTGTTTGTTGCGCCAAAACGGGGTAAATAGCATGTTAAAATCGCGTCCTAAACATACATCTAGCGCTTTGTATCACATACAAACTAAATGTAAAAACAGACATATATCGTGTTTAGATATGGCTCACCTATCCTAATAATTCTCCCAAGCCAATGAGAGAATTTTTTTAAAAAGAAAAGTAAAATTACAAGAGAGTAAACCCCAGTTACATTGAGGTATAATCTGAAAAGTAAAATTACATCGGATGGAGGGAGACGACACGCAGGCCGTATACACCAAAAACCTAGAGCCATATCCAACACCACACAATTACATATATGAACAATTCAACAATTATGTCAAACACGATATATTCACAACACATATCAAAAACGATTTTTGTAGGTGTTTAAATTAGGTTGTGCAATTTTAACATGCCTTTTTCTTGAAATTAGGCCCATTATCAATAATTATAAAATTCAGGAATCATATTCCAAAATTTTAATTATTGACCCAAAAATTTTAAAATTCATAATTTTATTAAATTTTCAGTCACCCACATAATATTATAATTAAAACACTTTTAATCATAATTATATGGGAATTTCGACTTTGGCCTAAATTTGCAAGAAAATTTTCCAAATCAATCATATTGATTCCTTTATGTATCACATACATAAATTTGCACCTTTTTCTTGTAGATTCAATTTTAAGAAAAATATTCGGTGGATTTTTCGTAAAACTAAAAACATGATTGAAACAGGTAAAACACGCCAAGCATACATCACATGTACACAAAATATGATTTTAAATCCAGGACTAGCGTGGCTCTGATACCACTGTTGGGAAATCCCGGGGAAAACACGCAGCGGAAGCAAAAGGTATAACAAAAAAAACGTGCTCCCCAGGAGAAACCCACCCTGAGATCCGCTAGCTGAATTTAAAACCAGATATGAAAAGTGTTATACCTCAAGCTTTCAATCGGATGGTTGAACTTGGCGAGTCTAGAAGTCCGTTTCCACGTCCTTCCTCCACCGGTAATCCACACGAACAGTTTCCCGAACACGAGGTGCTAGCCTCCTTGCTTCTTTCTCCAAAGAAACTCGGGATTGAATCTACAGCTTTTGAACTCAGGAACTCCTTCTCTGAATTCCAGGCAAGGTGGCGCAATATAGAGTAGAAGACAGCAACAAAACCCCTTTTTTTCTTCTTCTCTCAAGAACCCTAGAACCCACAACTTTCGATTTCTCTCTCTAACACTTAGGAGAAAATCGACTTCTCTCTCTAGGAAGGTGGGTGGCGAAATTTCTCTCTCTACAAGGATGAAATTCGACTTCTCTCTAGTGAGCTAGGGTTTTTCACAAAAGTGCATGACTTGTTATGAGCTAGGCGACTTTTCCCTTATATAATTACCAAAATTATGGTAATTTTATAAATATAAAATCATGATATTACAATAATATCATATCTTTAAGACTTGAATATCTAATTAAAATATTACCATAATATTTTAATTCAAATTCAAATCCCTATCTCATAGAATCAAATTGAAGATCAAATCTTCCAATGGGACCCACATGAGATAGGCGCCTACTTGCTTCAATTTATTGGAATTTTATAAATCAAAAATAACTCCTAAAATTAGGAAGTCATAACCAACTTATTTTATCCCAATGTTTTTGAATTAAAATATTACAATAATATCTTTAATTCAAATTTTGAATTCTGAATTTAAATTCTTTATTGAATTAAAATATTACCCCAATATCTTAAATCAAATCTTGAATTTCAAATACAAATTCAAACTCTTGATTTAAATTAATAAAACATTTTTATTAATTAAATCTCCTTAAAAAGAGGCGCCACCCTCTATGCCAATATTAGTGAATTTTATAAATCAATAATCTCCTAACTTTTAGGAAAATTATTTGATTTATTATTCCTAATATTTTAATTGTAAATAATTAATCTCTATTAATCATTTAACAATTATTTAAACTGTAGAAAATTTAAGACAAGACATAATGTCCCAGACATTTCCTCTGTGTCTTAAAGTGTGTTCTAATCCTGCTCGTGTGTGACCCGGCAGGCCCCACGTGAAGTTGGCAGTAGGTCATCCCCATGTCCTACAAGTCGTGAGCGGATTCTAGCAAGGCATCACGACTACCCAAAACACGTGAATAATCATTTGTTACCAAAACCGATTTTAACCTTCGTACCTCCTTGGCACCGACCCTATTGTTCTGCGATATCTTGGTTATGGATCAGGCTCTTGGTTATGGATCAGGCACAGGAAAGTCATCCATGATCCAAACCTTTACTTTCTCGATCTTCTTGAGTAAGTCCCAATATACTAATTGGCCACTCTTTCCTTGGACAGACTCATCGAGGGCGCCAGTAAGATATCTCCCATCTAATGGGGAACAAAATCCCTATTTTGGTCAGTCCACATTCCTCAGCACGGCAATCAACCAAACCCGTACTATTCCGGCGTTGCAGTTGTCAAACTTTGGCTTAGTCTAACGTTACTCGTAACAGGGTAGCCATAAGGGCTGAGTACGGGTTTGGTTGATTGCCGTGCTGAGGAATGTGGTTGACCTAGATGGAATTTTGTCCCTCATAGAGATGGGAGATATTTAACTGGGCCCCTCGATGAGTCTGTCCAAGGAATGTGTGGCCACACTGGTAATTGGGACTTACTCAGGGAATCGGGAAAGTTGAGGTTTTGGATTTTGGATGACCTTCCCATGCCTAATCCATACCAAAATATCGTAGGACAAAAAGGGATCTAGACAAGGTGGTACTAAGGTTAAGTCGTTATGGGGTTAGACGATAACTCACGTGTTTTGGGTAGTCGTGATGGCTTGCTAGAGTCCGCTCTCGACTTGTGAGTCATGGAGATGACTTACTACCAACTGATGGAGATTATGCCCTAGGGCCAATCATCCTATAGATATGTTGAGAACATATCAATTAATTTATGGAGATAAATTAATGGTTATCATATTATTAGCATGTTTACTATGATAACAATCCATGATTAATTATGAGATAGTTAATCTAAATTGTCCCTGGTCGCTCATTCGAGTGGGAACTTGAATCGAACCAAGACCAGCTTGACCTCGGTGCATGGAGATGCACGCACTAGATGCTGGGACGAGAGTCATGGTGCAATTATGTAAGGAGTTACAAATTGCTGGACCGACCCGGAGAGTTCTGCATGGGTTCAGTCATTAGCTGGTCTCTCCTGTACAATCTGTCATGATGCCCTTAGACCTAAGGTCTTGACTATTCTGGCATTGCAGTTGTCAAACTTTGGCTTAGTCTAACGTTACTCGTAACAGGGTAGCCATAAGGGCTGAGTACGAGTTTGGTTGATTGTCGTGCTGAGGAATGTGGTTGGCCAAGATGGAATTTTGTCCCTCATAGAGATGGGAGATATTTAACTGGGCCCCTCGATGAGTCTGTCCAAGGAATGTGTGGCCACACTGGAAATTGGGACTTACTCAGGGAATCGAGAAAGTTGAGGTTTGGATTTTGGATGACTTTCCCATGCCTGATCCTTACCAAAATATCGTAGGACAAAAAGGGATCTGAACAAGATGGTACTAAGGTTAAGTCATTTAGGGGTTAAACGATAACTCACGTGTTTTGGGTAGTCGTGATGGCTTGCTAGAGTCCGCTCTCGACTTGTGAGTCATCTTGTGAGACATGAGATGATTCACTGCCAACTTCACGTGGGGCCTGCTGGGTCACACACGAGCAGGAACCAGATGCCAAGCTGGGACACGAGTTAANATGGATGAGTTAAATATATTAAAGTAATATTTTAATTCATAATTTGTAGGGCAAGTCGAAATTCTAGGTCTATTGGATTTAAAATATTAATGTAATATTTTAATTCAATAGACTAGAATTAAGATTTGGTGAGATAGACTTAAAGATATTATGGTAATTCTTTAATTCAATATTGTTGGAAAAATAACAAATTAGTTATAACTTCCTAAGAGTTAGTTAGTTATTTTGATTTATTAAATTCCAACAAATTAAGGAAGGGGATGGCGCATGGGCTTGAGAGAGATCTTGGAAGATTTGATCTTCCAAATTGATTCTCCAAGATTGCATTTTGAATCCAATTTTAATATTATGGTAATATTTTAAATTGGAATTCAAGTCATATGATTTTGATATAAAGATATCATAATCTTATGGTTTGATAATTATGTGATTTTAGGGTTTCCTAAATTATAATTATCAAAGTCCCCAAACCCTATAAATAGGAAGCCATAAAGTCGACTTTCATAAGAGAGCTAGCCAAGAGAGAAATTTCGATTTTGCTCTAGGTTAGTGAGACTTAGAGAAGAATTGGATTCTTTGATAAGTGAAATCACAAAAGGGTGAGATCCTCATGCACATTGGAAAAGTCGACTTAGCCTAATTCTTCACAAGGAAAATTCGATTTTGCCCTTGGTGAGGAGAGAGAGAGAAAATCGCAGCCTTGCTTTCCTAGAGAGAGAAAGTGACGCATAAGACTAAAGAGTTTAGTTTTGTGTGAGAAGGTTGTGTGGGATCAAGAATAGGATTCTTGATCAAGGCGCCATACAGTTCTTGACAATTCAAGAAGAGTTCTTGAATTTAAAGAACACCGTAGTTAAAGGTTCCGGATTCACTTGGAGAAGTGAAGGAGGCTAGCACCTAGGCATCTCCGAAACTGTTCGTGTGGATTACCGGCGGAGGAAGGACGCGTCACGTGGACTTCTAGGAAACGCCCCGTTCAACTAAACCGATTGAAACTCGTGAGGTATACCACTAACCAAAGGTTCTAAATTCAGCTAGCGGATCCGTTCGGGAATTCTAGGACCTAGGCGTTTAAAATTTTAATTTACAGTTAATTGCTTCCGCTGCCTTAGGCGCCCTGAATTCCCAACACCAACTTCACGTGGGGCCTGCTGGGTCACACACGAGCAGGAACCAGATGCCAAGCTGGGACACGAATTAGGACTAATTCGTGGGTCACATTTGTGACATCGTTTAAGACATAATTGATTGTGTTGGGACATGAATATCTACAGATATATGATATTTGGATTTGTGGGACAAATTTAAATATATATATATATATATGATAATTGTTAAATAGATAATTGGATTAGGCTATTTACAATTATATTCCTATTTATAATATTAGGGAATTATAAATTGGATAATGTTCCTAAGAGTTAGGAAATTATTGAATTATAAAATTCCTAAATATATTGGAGAGGGTGGCGCCTCTTGGGGTATTATTTGGTTAAATAAAAATGTTTTATTTAATTCAAATAATATTTGAAATTCAAATGGAGATTTGAAATTCAAAAGATTTGGTGAGTATCTCTCAAGATCTTTGGTGAATCAAAAATAAGGAGTTTTTGATTAATTAAATTCCAAGGATAATGAGAGGGATTAGGCGCCATCTTGGTGGGTCCCATTGGGAGATTTGATCTCTCAATTTGATTCTCCAAGATTGCATTTTGAATTTAAATATAATATTAGGGTAATATTATAATTATAAATTCAAGGCCTAAAATAATTATATTATCAAAATATCTTTATTTTAGGAATAATTAAATCACCAAATATTCTCCCTATTTAAAGGGGGCAAGTCGACTTGCCCCACACACAAAAGTGAGAAACCCTAGTTTGATTTTCCTCCTAAGAGTTAGAGAGAGAAAATAATCCTTTGCACACACACATAGAGAAAGTCGACTTTCTCTAAGAGTTAGGGAATTTCGACTTTAGCTCTAAAATTAGGGTTTTGAGAGAAGAATAGGCAAGAAGGAGTTCTTGTGGGGGGATTCTTCTAGCGCCACCTCTATTTCTGAATTATCAAGAAGGAGTTCTTGAAATTCAGAGGTCTGTAGATTGGTCCCGGAAATTCTTTTGAGAAAAGAATTTGGAGGCTAGCACCTCGGTGATCAAAGAAACTGTTCGTGTGGATTACTGGCAGAGGGAGAACTCTGGGAGTGGACTCCGTGGAACTCGCCCCGTACAACCATCGATTTGAAACTCTGAGGTATAACACTAACCAAAAGTTTTAAATTCTACTAGCGGATCCGTTCGGGAATCATAGGACCTAGGCGTTTTTTTTAATTTTATTTTTGCTTCCGCTGCCTTAGGCGCCTAGGATTCCCAACAGTGGTATCAGAGCCACGCTAGTTCTAGGATTTAAAACTTATGTTTGTGCATGAGATGTATGAATTTTTGTGTTTTGTGTTTACCGCTTTCAAACAAATTGGTTTTACAAAGAAATCCACCGATCAGTTTTCTTAAAATCAATCTACAGAAAAATTGTGCAAATTATATGTATGAGATACATATAAGTCGATTGGATCGAAGGAAAAATTTTTCTTGATGTTCTAGGCCAAAATCGAAAATCCTGTATAATTATAATTAAAAGTGTTTTAATTATAATAATTATATAGGTGGCTGAAAATTATTAAAATTTGGAATTTTAAAATTTTTGGGGGTCAATATTTATAAATTCTTGAATGAGATTCATGGTATTTATAATTATTGACAAAAGGCCTAATCTCAAGAAAAGGGCATGTTAAAATTGCACAGACCTAAAGTAAACACAATTTTAAAAGAGTTTTAATTTTTGTGTTTGTTACCGTGTTTGACATAATTATATGAATTGTTCATATTTGAATTGTGTGGTGTTGGATATGGCTCTAGGAGGTTTATTTCGGTAAATACGGCCTGCGTGTCGTCTCCCTCTACTCTGGATGTAAAATTTAATTTCTGTTTATACCTCAATGTAACTGGGGTTTATTCACGTGTAATTTTATTTTTCCTTTTAGAAAGGTTCTCTCATTGGCTTGGGAGAACTCTAGGGTAGATGGGCCATATCTAAACACGGTGTATGTTTTTACATTTAGTTGTATGTGATGCGCTAGATGTATGTTTAGGGTGCGAATTTTAACATGCTAATTATATATATCGCGCTACAACCACGTATACGATACGAGCGTGGGATTTTGTATACGATACAAAATCCGGGCACATGTTTATATGTATGAGATACATGGGGTAATAAACATGTGGCATGACTCGTTTAATTTTAAAAGGAGTTTTAAAATTAAACTATAAATCGGAACAATTTTATAAATAAAATCAAACCCTTTTAGAAAATTTAAGTAATTAATGCCATCGCTAAAACGCCCTGCCAAAATCTTGTTCATCGTGGAGCGGTGATCGCCTCCGCGACACGTATCTGCCTTGACCTTGAGGAAGCACGGGTGAATGGGATTTTCAACACGATGCCCGTTGAAATCTTGGTTCTTTGAATACGGTGATCGCCTCCGCGACACGTATTGCAGTTGGGCCTTGATGATATGGGGGTTGGCCTTTGGGCCTCATTGTCTTGAACTTAGCCATTCACATGTTTTACCGAGTGACTTAATGGGGTTATCAAAACGGTTTTGGACCTCAAGGCATTAGATGGGATAAACATGCCATAAGTATCATGAGATGATACAGTCCCATAAGGATCTAAGAGTCACATGAGATGTGATTGGTAAGGAGTTACCTACCTAAATAACCAAAGGGTGCATGATCGCCTCCGCGACGGTAAACTTTGGTGAAATATGGGTCTTAGCCACCAATAATAAATTTCACTGGGTTTTATAAAATGGTGGAAGTATTTTTCTGCTAAATAAACTTTTCATATCTTAATTGTAGAATCAATGGCAACAAATAATAGTTCATCACTATCACTGCGATCTGTCCTTGAGAAGGACAAGTTGTCTAGGACAAAATTCCTTAACTGGTATTGTAATTTGAGAAGTGTTCTCAACCCAACGATGGAAGCTGCTGACTTCCTAGATTGGTTTTGTAATTAGAGATTTGTTCTCACCCAACCAAGGAAATTTTATGTCCTAGAGATCCCTCCCCTGAAGAGCATGCCAAGGACGCTCCAAGAGCATAGTGAATTGCTTGGAGAAGCACTTCAATGACTCTGTGGACGTTACTTGCCTTGATGCTAGCCACAATAGTTCAAGAGTTGAACAAGGGAATATTGTCGGCTGTAGAGATGGTCACACATCTCATGGAAACGTTCCAAAATCAGGGAGAAAGGGAAGGGCAAAGGAAAGAGGAAAGGAGACGCCGAGTTTGGTGAGACCAAGCCAGCGGCTGAGCCTGACCCACTACCTACCAAGAAGGCAAGGCTTTCAAAGGATGCAATTTGCCATTTAAGAAATTGAAAATTGTATTGGGAAGATCAAAAGAATAAAAGGAGATGTAATCTCTACTTCTGGTATCTTCGTTATAGACGTTCACTTGTCTACTATAACCGCTTGTGTATTAGATACAGCATGTGGTTTTCACATTTGATGTGAAGGGTCTTAGAGACAGTAGAAAGCTGGACAGAAGCGAGATGAATCTACGAGTGCGCAATAGAGCAAGGGTTGCTACTACTGCTGCTGTAGGAACATGCGAGATTGTTTTGCCCTCTGGGCTTAACCTATTGTTGTCATGTACCTTCTTTAAGTTCAGACAATGCTTCTCTTCCCTATTAGATAAGGAAGTTTTTGCATGTGTTAATTGAAAAGAATGGTGTTCAATTCATTAAGATGATGTTTACTTGCTTATGGTGATTTGCAAGGTAATCATTGCATCTTGAAATTTGAACGTTAACACGATAACAATATCTATAACACTGATACAAAAGGATTAAGATTGGAGAATCTAATCCTACATACCTTTGGCATTGTCGTTTAGGCCATATAAACGAGAAACGCCTAGAGGAGCTCCATGGAGATGGACTTCTAAGCTCATTTGATTTTGAATCATATGATGCTTGTGAATCTCGCTTACTTGGAAAATGACAAAGACACTTTTCACTGGCCATAGTGAGAGGGCATCGAACTTATTGGGTATCATACATGGTGATGTATGTGGACCCATGAGTACACATGCTAGAGGTGGTTGCTCTCACTAGCTGCTTCAATAGGTTTGACTTGGGCTACCTATTAAAGCATAAGTCTGAGTCTTTTGAAATAGAGATTTCAAAGTGAAGTAGAGAACTAACTTGACAAGAAAATCAAAGTCCTTCGATATGATCGAGAAGACGAGTATTTGAGTCAAGAATTTGTTGATCATCTTAGAAGCCGTGAGATGGTCTCACGACTTACCCCTTCTGAAACCTCATGGGGATGGTGTTTCTGAGAGGAGGAATCGAACTCTATTTGATATGGTTTGATCTGTGATGAGTCAAACCGATCTTCCGCGATCCTTTAGAAGCCACCGTGTTCACACTTAACCGTGTTCTGTCTGAGGCAATTGAGAAGACACCATATGAGATATGGATGGGAGGAGTCCCATAGTGTCTTATCTCAAAATTTGGGGGTGTGAAGTTTACGTTAAGCAAACGATAAACTGTCTCCCAAAAGGTGCTTGTAGGATACCCCAAGGAAACGAGGGGATGCCATGTTTACTGCCCATCTGACAACAAAGACTTTGTAGTCAGAAGTGGATTCTTGAGAAGGATCTTGTTTCCAAAAGAAACAGTGGGAGTAAGGTAGATCTTGAAGGAGTTCAAGATCCACAAAGCACTTCAGAGGCACAGACGGAAACTAGAGAAGAACCACAAGGTGTTGTGGTAGCTCCTCTAATAACACAAGGACAACGAAGTTTCGATAGAACACGTTTTCAACCACAAAGATGTGGATCTTTGGTGACTGAAAACAGGGATGTGTTGCTCATAGAGCGTGGTGAGCCTACCACCTATCAAGAAGCTTTCACCTCAACTCCGAGAAATGGGTTGAAGCCATGAAGATTGAGATGGCAACGTCAACGTCTTCAAGGCTAGGCTAGTTGCAAAGGGTTTTCCTTTTCCCCTGTTGCAATGGCCAAGACCATTAGGATCCTGCTTGCCTATGAGATATGGCAATTGGATATCAAAATAGCATTCCTTAGAGGAAGGCTGCCCGAGGATGTGTATGTGATACAACCCGAGGGGTTTGAATATCCAGAGGAACCAGTAAAGGTGTGCAAGCTTTGGAAATCCATTTATGGATTGAAGCAAGCATCACGGAGTTGGAATCATCGTTTTGATGAAGCAGTCAAAGAGTTTGGCTTCTTACAAAACGCTGACGAACCTTGTGTTTACAAGAAGGTTAGTGGGAGCACAATTGTGTTCTTGGTGCTATATGTCAATGACATATTGCGCATTGGAAATAATGTTCCAACCTTAGAGGTTTGGAAATCTTTTTCGATGAAGGAAGAAGCTGCCTATATTCTAGGCATTGAGATCTATGGAGATAGATCTTGTAGGCTTCTTGGATTGAGTCTGAGTACATGCTTGGATGAGATACTAAAGGGGTTCAGTATGCAAGACTCCAAGAGGGATTCATGTCGATGAATCAAGGATTGACCCTGAGCAAGAAACAGTGTCCCAAGACACTTGTTATGCAAGGGCGCATGAGTGGCATCCCTTATGCTTCGGCAATAGGATCCATCATACTGTGTACTCGACCCAATGTGTCGTTTGCCCTGAACGTGACAAGCCATTTCCAACGAAACCTTGTTGAGTGTCATTGGACCGCTGTCATAAGCATCCTTGAGTACTTAGGAAGAACTAAGGATGAAATCTTGGATTATGGTGGAATAAATGTGTAAGAGTTACACGGGTGCCCGTTTCCAAAAAACCTACCAAGATAAAATCGCAGTATACGTGTTTCTCCTGAACGGAAAGCATCGTGAGTTGGAAAGAGTTTCCAAGCAGAGAGCACGATTGCTGATTCTACAACAAAAGGGTTGGTCGCGTGGAGACGCAGACCGTAAAACTAATGTCTGAGGAGTGATTGGTGGTCACCCTGTGGAGACAGGAAGACACCAAATGGGATTGGATCCCCACTGATGTTCCGACAGTGATATATGTATGCACATATATACACTCAGACATGATCACCTAGAGATGGTGATATAAAGATATGTTAAAGTAGCAGACGAGGATGATGTTGTCGATCCTCTTATGACAATGTTAGAAACATTAATGTCATATAGAGATCCCTAGCACAGGTTTTACATGGGCATCATGTAATGTCAGATGGAGATTAGACACATTAATGGATGTTCCTAAGAGTTAGGAGCAGTTGGATTAATGACAACATTAATGGATGTTCCTAAGACTTAGGAACAGTTGGATTAATGATTGTACCTAGTGCAAGTGGGAGTCTGTTGGAGATTGTGCCCTAGGGCCAATCATTTTATAGATATGTTGAGAACATATCAATTAATTTATGGAGATAAATTAATGGTTATCATATTATTAGCATGTTTACTATGATAACAATCCGTGATTAATTATGAGATAATTAATCTAAACTGTCCCTGGTCGCTCATTCAAGTGGGAGCTTGAACTGAACTAAGACCAGCATGACCTCGGTGCATGAGATGCACGCACTAGATGCTGGGACGAGAGTCATGGTGCAATTACGTAAGGTGGTTACGAGTTGCTGGACTGACCCGGAGAGTCCTGCATGGGTTTAGTCATCAGCTTGTCTCTCTTGTACACCTGTCACGACGCCTTAGACCTGAGGTCATCATTATTCCGGCGTTGCAGTTGTCAGACTTTGGCTTAGTCTAACGCTGCCCGTAACAGGGTAGTCATAAGGGCTAAGTACGGGTTTGGTTGATTGCCGTGCTGAGGAATGTGGACTGACCAAAATTGGGATTTTGTTCCCCATTAAATTGGGAGATATCTTACTGGCGCCCTCGATGAGTCTGTCCAGGAAAAGCATGGCCATGCTAGATATTGGGACTTACTCAAGGAGATCGAGAAAGTAAAGGTTTGGATCATGGATGACTTTCCCGTGCCTGATCCATGACCAAGATATCGCAGAACAATAGGGTCGGTGCCATGGAGGTACTAAGGTTAAGTCGGTTTTGGTAAAAACCGATAACTCACGTATTTTGGGTAGTCGTGATGGCTTGCTAGAGTCCGCTCACGACTTGTAGGTCATGGGGATGACCTACTGCCAACTTCACGTGGGGCCTGCTGGGTCACACACGAGCAGGAACAGGACACCGTTTAAAAGGGACACGAATTAGGGTTAATTCGTGGGTCACTCCGGTGGCACGATTTAAGACAAAGAGGAAATGTCTGGGACATTATGTCTTGTCTTAATTGATCTACAGTTGTGAAGTATTTAAATTTGTGAGACAAATTTAAATATAATAATTGTTAAATAATTAATTTGGATTAATTATTTACAATTAAAATATTAAGGAAAAATAATTCAGATAAGGTTCCTAAAAGTTAGGAAATTATTGAATTATAAAATTCCCTAATATTGGCATGAGGGTGGCGCCTCTTTTATGATATTTAGGTTAATAAAATTGTTTTATTAATTTAAATAATAATTTGAATTCAAAAGATTTGATGGAGATATCAAAAGATTTGAATTCAAAAGAGGATCTTTGGTGAGTCATGCTTTCTTAAGAGTTAAGGAAGGTTTTTGATTTATAAAATTCCAAAGAAATTTTAGAGGCATATGGCACATCTTAGGTGGGTCCCATGGGAGATTTTATCTCTCATTTTGATTCTCTAAGATTATGATTTGAATTTAAATTTAATATTATGGTAATATTATAATTTAAAATTCAATTCATGAAAGCCATTATTATTATGATTTAGAATTATAATAATGCTCTAAAAATAATTATAAAAACCCTAGGGCTAGGCGCCTAGGTTAAGCCACCATGAGAGAATTCATTTGTGCAATTTTCATCCTCCTAGTTGAGAGAGATAGAAAATTCGCCTCCTTCAAAACCCAGCTTCCAAGTGAGGAAAAATTTGGTTCTCAAGAGTTGAGAGGGGAAAATCGAGTTGGCCTAAGAGTTAGGCAATTTGATTTGTGGTTGCCAAATTAGGGTTTGTGAGAGAAGGAAAGACAAGAAGGAGTTCTTGTGGGAATTCTCCAATGCGCCACCTTTTGGATGTTTGAATCAAGAAGGAGTTCTTGAGTTCAAACACACTGTAGATTGGTCCCTAGTTCTTTTGGAGAAAAGAACTGAAGGCTAGCACCTTGGTGCCCGAAGAAACTGTTCGTGTGGATTACTGGCAGAGGGAGAACGCTGGGAGTGGGCTCCTTAGACACGCCTTGTACAACCAGAGGATTGAAACTCGTGAGGTATACCACTATCTATAAAAGTTTTAAATTCTACTAGCGGATCTGTTCGGGAATTTTAGGACCTAGCGTTTTATTTTAATTTTTATTTTTGCTTCCGCTGCGTTAGACGCCTACAATTCCCAACACTTGGAAGATTTGATCTTCCAAATTGATACTCCAAGATTGCATTTTGAATCCAATTTTAATGGTAATATTTTAAATTGGAATTCAAGTCATATAATTTTGATATGGAGATATCATAATCTTATGATTTGATAATTATATATTTTAGGGTTTTCTAAATTATAATTATCAAAGTCCGCAAACCCTATAAATAGGAAGCCTAAAAGTCGACTAATATAACACAACAACTCAAGAATTGGATTCTTGATTGAGAGATCACAAAAGGGTGAGAGCCTCATGCACACTTAGAAGTCGACTTTATCCCAGTTCTTCACAAGGGAAAATTCGATTTTGCTCTTGGTGAGGAAAGAGAGAAAAATCGCAGCCTTGGTTTCCTAGAGAGAGAAAGTGGCGCACAAATTCTAAAGAGTTTAGTTTTTGTGTGACAAGGTTGTGTGGGATCAAGAATTAGATTCTTGATCAAGGCGCCATATAGTTCTTGGAAATTCAAGAAGAGTTCTTGAATTTAAGAACACCGTAGATAAAGGTTCCGGATTCACTTGGAGAAGTGAAGGAGGCTAGCACCTAGGCATCTCCAAAACTGTTCGTGTGGATTACCAACGGAGGAAGGACGCGTCACGTGGACTTCTAGGATACGCCCCGTTCAACTAAACCGATTGAAACTCGTGAGGTATACCACTATCCAAAAGTTTTAAATTCAGCTAGCGGATCCGTTCGGGAATTCTAGGCCCTTGCGCGTTTTATGTTTAGAGTTTTAATTATGTTTTTGCTTCCGCTGCGTTTAGGCGCTCGTGAATTCCCCAATAGTGGTATCAGAGCCACGCTAGTCCTTGGATTTAAAACTGTTTTTGTGTACATGTGATGTATGATATGTGTGTTTACCGCTTTCAATCATCGTTTTTAGTTTTACGGAAAACCACCGATCAATTTTTGCTCAAAGTCGATTTAACAATCTAAGGTGCAAATTTATGTATGTGATACATAAAGAAATCAATGAGATTGATTTGGATAAGTTTCTTGAAATATAAGGCCTGAATCGAAATTCCTTATATAATTATAATTAAAACTGTTTTAATTATAATATTATAAAGGTGGCTGAAATTTATTAAAATTGTGAATTTTATAAATTTTGGGGATCAATAATTCGAATTCTTGAATGAGATTCTTGAATTTTATAATTATTTATAATAGGTCTGAATTTCAAGAAAGGCTTGTTAAAATTGCACAGGCCCTAAATTGAACACAATTTTAAAAGGAGTTTTAATATATGTGTTGGTTACCGTGTTTGACATAATTGTATGAATTGTTCATATTTGAATTGTGTGGTGTTGGATATGGCTCTAGGAGGTTTATTTCGGTAAATACAGCCTGCGTGTCGTCTTCCTCTACTCTTATGTAATTTTACTTTGAAGTTTATACCTCAATGTAACTGGGGTTTATTCACGTGTAATTTTATTTTTCTTTTAGAAAAGTTCTCTCATTGGCTTGGGAGAATTCTAGGGTAGATGGGCCATATCTAAACACGGTGTGCTGTTTTACATTTAGTTGTATGTGATGCGGTAGATGTATGCTTAGGGTGCGATATTTTAACATGCTTCATCATATTTTACGCTATAGCCACGTATACGATACGAGCGTGGGATCTTGTATGAGATACAAAATCCGGGCACATGTTTATATGTATGAGATACATGGGAAAATAAACATGTGGCATGACTCGTTTAATTTTAAAAGGAGTTTTAGAATTAAACAACAAAATCGGAATATTTTATTAAACAAAATCAAACTCTTTTAGAAAATCTTAAGTCATAATGCCATCGCTAAAACGCCCTGTCAAAATCTTGTTCATCGTGGAGCGGTGATCGCCTCAGCGACACGTATCTGCCTTGACCTTGAGGAGACACGGGTGAATGGGATTTTCAATACGACGCCTATTGAAATCTTGGTTCTTTGGATACGGTGATCGCCTCCGCGACACGTATAGCAGTTGGGCCTTGATGATATGGGGTTGGGCTTCGGCCTCGCTATATTGAATTTAGCTATTCACATGTTTTACCGTGTGACTTAATGGGGTTATCAAAACGGTTTTGGACCTCAAGGCATTAGATGGGATAAACATGCCATAATGAGTATCATATGATGATACAGTCCCATAAGGATCTAAGAGTCACATAGAGATGTGATTGGTAAGGAGTTACCTACCTAAATAACCAAAACGTGCATGATCGCCTCCGCGACGGTAAATTTTGGTGAAATATGGATCTTAGCCACTAATAATAAATTTTACTGGGTTTTATAAAGTAGTGGAGGTATTTTATTCTGCTAATTAAAATTTTCATATCTTTAAATTGTAGAATCAAAATGGCAATTGATAGTTCAACATTTTCACTACGACCTATCCTTGAGAAGGATAAGCTGACCAGAATAAACTTCCTCGATTGGTTTCGTAATCTGAGAATTGTTCTCACCCATGAGAGGAGACTTTATGTTCTGGATAAACCTATTCCCAAAGAGCCTGCCAAGGGCGCTCCAGAAGCGGAGTGGAGGGCTTATGAGAAGCACTTCGACGACTCGCTAGAGGTCTCTTGTCTGATGGTGGACACAATGATTCCTGAGCTGCATGAGGGCTTGGATACATTGATGTCATATGAGATGATAACACGTCTCAAGGAAATGTTCCGTTACCAGATCAGACAAGATAGATATGAGACCACTAAGGCACTCATGTCTTGCAAAATGGCTGAAGGTGCATCTGTTGGTTACCATGTCATGAAGATGAGAGGGTACATAGATCACCTGGATAGGCTGGGATTTCCTATTCCTCAAGAGTTTGCAACAGGTGTAATCCTGTGCTCACTGCCCAAAAGCTATGACCCCTTTATCACAAGCTTTTACAAGAGAGGAACAGAGAAATCAGTTTCCGAGCTGCATGGGATACTCAAATCGGTTGAGGTATCCATGAATCAGAAAAGGGAAAGGAAAATGGGCGAAAGAAAGAGGAAGGACCTTGTCCTTCCTCTCACAGCCTCTAGGATGATTTATCAAAGTATGACACAAATCCTTGTCCCTTGATCGAATCGAAGGACCTTGATTTCATTGTCAAGTTAGTTCTCCACTTCGTTTTGAAATCTCTATTTCAAAAGACTCCGACTTGTGTTTCAAAAGGTAGCCGTAGATCTAGCCTTTTGAAGCAGTCGGTAAGAGTTATTACTTTTAGCTTGGATGCTTATGGGTCCACATACATCAACTATGTATGATCTCCATTAAGTTGGACATTCTATTACTGCGGACAGTAGAGGAACGCCTCTTGTTATCCTTCCATTTTAAACAAGGCTTGCAAGCATCATATGATTCCAAATCATGTGAGCTTCAGAAGTTCATCTCTATGAAGCTTCTCAAGGCGTTTCTTGTTTGTATGGCCTAAGCGACAATTGCCAAAAGTATTTATAGGATTAGATTCGACAATCTTTAATCCTTTCGTATCGATGTTATAAATATTGTTATCGTTCTAGTTTAAAATATAATGGTTACCTTTGCAAATCATATAAGCAAATAAACATTATTTTATTAAAATAGAAACCACTCTTTAATGTGTACACATATAAAATCTTCCTTATCCTCATAAGGAGAAAACAATGTTTAAACTTTAAAGAATAACAATAAACTTAGCCCGAAAGGGGCAATCCAAGCTCGCATGTTCCTATAGCAGCAACGGCAGCAACCTTTGCTCCACTGTCCACTTCTAGGTCCATCTCGCTCCCGTTCTCGTTTTCTACCGTCTCTGAAGACCCTGCACATCAAATGTGAGAACCACATGTCGTATCCAATACTTAAGTGGTTTAAGTAAAAAAGGAACACTTATAACAAAGATACCTGAAGTAGAGGGCATAACGCACTTCTTCTTCTTTTGATCTTCCCAGTAGTATTTGCACTTTCTCATCGCGTGTCCTGACACTTGACAGGAAGAGCAGAATACTTCCTCTGAGGGCTTTGCCTCCTTGGCAGGTTCTTGATCAGGGCCGTCCTCTGGCTTGGTCTCACCACCCAGGTCGGTTCCCTTCCTCTTTCTTTCGCCCATTTTCCTTTCCCTTTTCTGATTCATGGATACCTCAACCGATTTGAGTATCCCATGCAGCTCGGAAACTGATTTCTCTGTTCCTCTCCTGTACGTCTGTCATGATGCCCTTAGACCTGAGGTCTTGACTATTCCGACGTTGCAGTTGTCAAACTTTGGCTTAGTCTAATGTTACTCGTAACAGGGTAGCCATAAGGGCTGAGTACGGGTTTGGTTGATTGCCGTGCTAAAGAATGTGGTTGACCTAGATGGAATTTTGTCCCTCATAGAGATGGGAGATATTTAACTGGGCCCCTCGATGAGTCTGTCCAAGGAATGTGTGGCCACACTAGTAATTGGGACTTACTCAGGGAATCGGGAAAGTTGAGGTTTGGATTTTGGATGACCTTCCCATGCCTAATCCATACCAAAATATCGTAGGACAAAAAGAGATCTAGACAAGGTGGTACTAAGCTTAAGTCGTTATGGGGTTAAACGATAACTCACGTGTTTTGGGTAGTCGTGATGGCTTGCTAGAGTCCGCTCTCGACTTGTGAGTCATGGAGATGACTTACTGCCAACTTCACGTGGGGCCTGCTGGGTCACACACGAGCAGGAACCAGATGCCAAGCTGGGACACGAATTAGGACTAATTCGTGGGTCACATTTGTGACACCGTTTAAGACATAATTGATTGTGTTGGGACATGAAGTCTTGTCTTAAATAAAATATCTACAGATATATGATATTTGGATATGTGGGACAAATTTAAATATATATATATATATATGATAATTGTTAAATAGATAATCGGATTAGGCTATTTACAATTATATTCCTATTTATAATATTAGGGAATTATAAATTGGATAATGTTNTTCAAATATTATAGGGTAAGTCGAATTCTAGGTCCAATTGATTTAAAATATTAGTGTAATATTTTAATTCAATAAACTAGAATTCAAGATTTGAAAAGATTGACTTAAAAATATTATGGTAATTCTTTAAATCAATATTGTTGGAAAATAACAAATTAGTTATAACTTCCTAAGAGTTAGGTTAGTTATTTTAATTTATTAAATTCCAACAAAATTAAGGAGGGGAGAGGCACATGGCTTGGGAGATCTTGGAAGATTTGATCTTCCAAATTGATACTCCAAGATTGCATTTTGAATCCAATTTTAATATTATGGTAATATTTTAAATTGGAATTCAAGTCATATAATTTTGATATGGAGATATCATAATCTTTGATTTGATAATTATATATTTTAGGGTTTCCTAAATTATAATTATCAAAGTCCCCAAACCCTATAAATAGGAAGCCTAAAAGTCGACTAATATAACACAACAACTCAAGAATTGGATTCTTGAGAGAGAGATTACAAAAGGGTGAGAGCCTCATGTTGGGAATTCAAGGGCGCCTAAGGCAGCGGAAGCATGTAAAATTAAAAATTAAAGGAAACGATAAACGCCCAGGTCCAAGAATTCCCGAACGGATCCGCTAGCTGAATTTAAAACTTTTGGTTAAGTGGTATACCTCAGAGTTTCAATCGCTTTAGTTTAACGGGGCGTTCCCAAGAAGTCCACTTGACGCGTCCTTCCTCCGCCGGTAATCCACACGAACAGTTTGGAGATGCCTAGGTGCTAGCCTCCTTCACTTCTCAAGTGAATCTGGAACCTTTATCTACGGGTGTTCTTTTAATTCAAGAACTCTTCTTGAATGTCCAAGAACTTGATGGCGCCTTGATCAAGAACTCTTCTTGATCTCACACAACCTTTCCACACAATATTAACTCTTAATATTGCGCCACTTTCTCTCTCTAGGAAAGCTAGGGTGCGATTTTCTTTCTCTCTCTCCTCACCAAGAGAAAATCGAGTTTTCTCTCTAAGGAAAACTAGGGCCTAGTCGACTTTTCTTTTATGTGCATGAGGCTCTCACCTTTTGTGATTTCACTCTCAAGAATCCAATTCTCAAGTTTGTGAATTCTCTCTTTAACCTAGATGAAAATCGAAATTCTCTCTCTAGATCAAAAACTTATGAAAGTCGACTTATGGCTCAGTATTTATAGGGTTTGGGGATTTTGATAATTATAATTTTAGGAAGGCCTAAAATTATATAATTATCAAATTATAATATTATGATATCTTAATATCATAATTTTAGGACTTGATTTTCAATTTAAAATATTACCTTAATATTAAAATTGAAATCAAAATGCAATCTTGGAGAATCAATTTGGAAGATCAAATCTTCCCAAATCTCTCTCTCTCTCCAAGCCATGCGCCTATCCTCCCCATATTTTGTTGGAATTTTATAAATCAAAATAACTAACTAACTCTTAGATAGTTATAACTAATTTGTTAATTCCCAACAATATTGAATTAAAGAATTCCCAGAATATCTTTAAGTCAATTTTACCAAGTCTCAAACTCTAGATAATTGAATTAAAATATTACATTAATATTTAAATCCAATTGGACCCAAAAATTTCGACTTGCCCTATAAGTCATGAATTAAAATATTACATTAATATATTTAATTCATCTATTTGAAATCTGGATCAAATCTCATTTGAATTTCAAATTTCAAGCCATGACTTTAATTAATAAAACATTTTATTAATTAAATTCCCTTGCTTATATGAGGCGCCAACCTCATCCTATTTAGACCTAATATTAGTGAATTTAATAAATTAATAATTTCCTAACTCTTAGGAACATTATCTAATTTATAATCCCCTAATATTATAAATAGGAATATAATTGTAAATAGCCTAATCCAATTATCTATTTAACAATTATCATATATATAT
>QANZ01007430.1:266775-301475 GCA_003254925.1 Chamaecrista fasciculata
GATATCTTGGTCATGGACTAGGCACAGGAAAGTCATCCATAATCCAAACCACAACTTTCTCGATTCCCTGAGTAAGTCCCATTTCCTGAGTGGCCACTCTTTTTCCTGGACAGACTCATCGAGGGCGCCACTTAGATATCTCTCATCTAATGAGGGACAAAATCCCATCTTGGCCAATCCACATTCCTCAGCACGGCAATCAACCAAACCCGTACTTAGCCCTTATGACTACCCTGTTACGGGCATCGTTATACTAAGCCAAAGTCTGACAACTGCAACGCCGGAATAATGATGACCTCAGGTCTAAGGCATCGCTACAGGCGTACAAGGAGAGGCAAGCTGATGACTAAACCCATGCAGGATTCTCCGGGTCAGTCCAGCAACTCGTAACCCCTTACGTAATTGCACCATGACTCTCGTCCCAGCATTTAGTGCATGCATCTCTATGCACCGAGGTCATGCTGGTCTTAGTTCATTTTCGCTCCCACGAAAACAATCGACCAGGGACAGATTTAGATTAATTATCTCATAATTAATCACGGAAGTTATCATAGTAAACATGCTAATAACATGATAACACATTAATTTATCTCCATAAATTAATCAAATGTTCATAACATTTCACATAAAATGATTGGCCGTAGGGCACAATCTCCAACACTATCGTGTTTCCTCAGCTGCTGACACTAGTACGAGAGCGCCTGGCTCATCGGCGCCTGGCACGTCAACACCTGCTGAGGTTTCTTTTCCTTCTCCTTTGGACAGGAGAGATGGAGATGCGGGGGCGTCCTCGTCGCGAACGCTGGAGAAAACTGACCAAGCTCCTGTTGATCTGTTGTCGTCTACGTCTACAGAGATCCGTGAGGCGCTATCTCCTCTCTCCGAGAGAGCGTCTGAGGACGAGGCGTCCTCAGTCAATGAGGAAGCTAGTGGCGCCCATGTCCCTATCTGGGCTTCTATCGGGGATGGGAACCCCCAACAAATGATCTATGGTGAAGAGGTTGATTTCCAAGCTCATCCCGAGTGTTTTCTCTGTGAAAATCGCAAGCTAGCCAATGTTCCTTGGGTCAAAGAGGAGACTACGCCCTGCGGTCCGAAGAGGGCTGAAGCTATGTGGAACGCTCGTCCCGTGGTAGACTAGCGTCGTCAAAGGCCAGAGGAGATGGTTCAGGAACCATTCCTGAAAGAGACTAATCCTAGAGTAAACCAGTATCGCATGGACAATTTTGGTGTTGAGGAGCTCGAAAAGCTTAATCACGCTCTGATTCTGCCTTCGAGGCGTTGGACGACATTCGGAATGCGAGATTTCAAACTTGGGTCATTTGGAGACAGCGCCCGACCTTTTTTATACTAATGGACGGGGATTTCTGATTAACGAACACGCTCTCAAGGGCTGCGACATAGAAATGCCTTTCCACCCGGCGGTATTGGACATTCTTGCCATTATGAATATCTGCCCTATTCAAGTTAGTGCCAATGGGTTCCTGGATCTTGCTGGGCTTTGTGGCCAAGTGTCGAAGGGATGGTGTTGTCGCCACAGCACGCTTGTTCTTATACTTCTTCTATCCTCGTTGGGGGGATAATTGCTTCATTTCTTCTATCCCCTTACACATAGCTCCTCATCAGTTCCACCGTACACCAAGAATTCATCCTTAGTCCTTCTCAAGTACTTAAGGATATTCTTGACAGCGATCCAATGATCCTCACCAGGGTCTTGTTGGAATCGGCTCGTCATACTTAGGGCAAATGACACATCGGGTCGAGTACATAACATGGCATACATGATGGATCCTATGGCCGAGGCATAGGGAATTCCACTCATGCGCCCTCGCTCAAGGAGTGGCAGAAGAAATTTGTCTTTATTAAAGAGTCAGGGTCTATGTTGGGAAATCACAGAGCGGAGCGCAGCGGAAGCAAAAATTAAAATTAATAAAAACACAATGCTTTGTGATTTCCTACAGGATCCACTAGTTGAATTTAAATCGGTAAAGTAAGAAGTATACCTCAATTCAATCGACGGGTTTGAAATACTGCGATTCGGAGAAGTCCACTCCGAGTGTCCTTCCTCTGCCGGTGATCCACACGAGCAGTTTGGTAGATGCCCAGGTGCTAGCCTCCTTCACTTTTTCCCAAGTGAATACGGGAACCAATCTACGTTCTTGAATGATCAAGAACAATTCTTGAACCTTTCAAGAAAAGTGGCACAAGAACACACACAAAACCCTAGAGATTAAAGATGTGGGTCGAACTATTCTCTCTCTAGAGAAAGTCGACTTTCTCTCTCTTGGAAACTAGGGTTGGCGAAAATTTTTGACTCTCAAAAATGTGTTAGGCGACTTGGCCTAGGTTGTGTGCATTTACAATTTCCTTGTTCCTAAAATTAGGGTTTCACTAATCTAATTAGTAAACTCCTAAAATCTTGGATATCTTAATAACAATATCATTTAGGGAATCCCTAAATCTTGATTTATAATATTACACTAATATTATAATTCAAGAATTAGTAGCCAATTCGAATTCTAGGCTTTCAAGATCAAATCTTGAAACCAAATCTTGATTGGTCAAACCCTATTGGTTGGAATGAGTCATGAGGAATTGAATTTATAATTAAAATATTACCCTAATAATTTAACCCTAAAAATTCTACTTGCACATGTATAAATTTTAAATTCAAAATGCAAGATCAAATCTTGCATCCCAAGTTTAAAAATCCATGCGCCATCCTCATCTTAGTTTTAGGGAATTTAATAAATCAAATAGGGATTCCTAAAATCCTGAATTATGATATTACACTAATATTATAATTCAAAACAAAAAGGCAATTTAAATTTAAATCTCAAGATCAAATCTTGAAGACTAAATCTTGAATGCCCAATCCCTATTGGCCAAGAGGTTTTGAATTCCTAATTAAAATATTACATTAATATCTTAATTTGAAATTCAAGATGCAATCTTTGTTGGGAAATAATAGGGTCGGCGCAGCGGAAAACACGGTAAATTAAATTTTTGGCTTCCCTATGATTCCTTCCAGGATCCACTATCTACATTTATATTAGTTAAAGAAAGAGATTTACCAAATTTCAATCGGTGCGTATGAACTTGCGAATTGAGAAGTCCACTCCAAGTGTCCTTCCTCTACCGGTGATCCACACGAGCAGTTTGGCAGATGCCCAGGTGCTAGCCTCCTTCACTTCTTCCCAAGTGAAAACGGGAACTTTATCTACGAGTCTTGAATGTTCAAGAACAGTTCTTGAACACTCAAGAACAAACGGTAAGACTCAATAACACTTCTTGAATCTTCAAAACAAAAGTGGGAAATTCAAGAACTCTTTCTTGAATTCCCAAGAGTGGCGCAAAAACAAACACACAAAACCAAGTGTTTTAAGGTTTTGGGTCGAAATTCTCTCTCTAAGAGAAGAACTTGACTTTCTCTCTCTAAAACTAGGTAGGCGACTTTCCTCTCTCTCTAGAGAATGAACTTGCGATTTTGTCTCACAAAATTATGCCTTAGGCGACTTGCTCCCTATATGTGTGCTTATATAGCTTCTCATTCCTAGAGTTTCGGTTTCACTAAACCATTTAGTGAATCTCTCAAATCTTGGATAAGGATTCCCAATATCTTTGATTTATAATATTACACTAATATTATAATTCAAAAACTTAAGGGCAAATCGAAATCTTGGCCTACAAGATGAAATCTTGAAACCAAATCTTGATTCCTCAAATCCTATTGGTTGGAATGAGTCATGAGGATTTAAATTTATAATTAAAATATTACCTTAATAATTTTAATTAAAATGGATTTGGCTCATATCTTAAACTCAAAATGCAAGATCAAATCTTGCACCCCAAGACACTAAGATATATGCGCCATCCTCAAAAGGGAATTCCATAGCAACCCAAACTCTTTTGGTAGTTATATCCTACTTGTTATCTTTTTAAGATTATTGAATTAAAATATTACTTTAATATCTTTAATTCAAATCCTAAATCTTTTCACAAAGATAATCCTAGAATTCAAATTCATTATTGAATTAAAATATTACNCAAGATTTCATGTCCTAAGACATTCAACTATGTCTTAAATTGTGTCACTGAAGTGACTCACGAATTAACCCTAATTCGTGTCCCAAAGCAGCATCTTGATCCTGCTCATGTGTGACCCAGCAGGCCTCACGTGAAGTTGGCAGCAAGCCATCTTATGACTCACAAGTCGAGAGCGGACTCTAGCAAGCCATCACGACTACCCAAAATACGCGAGTTATCGCTTTAACGTTAACGACTTAACCTAAGTACCACCTTGTCATAATCCCTATTGTCACACGATATTTTGGTCCTGGATTAGGCACGGGATTGTCATCCATAATCCAAACCTTAACTTTCTCGATTCCCTGAGTTAGTCCCATTTCCTTGTGTGGCCACACATTCCTTGGACAGACTCATCGAGGGGCCCAGTTAAATATCTCTCATCTTAATGAGGGACAAATCCCATCTTGGTCAACCACATTCCTCAGCACGGCAATCAACCAAACCCGTACCTAGCCCTTATGGCTACCCTGTTACGGGCAACGTTAGACTAGGCCAAAGTTCGACAACTACAACGCCGGAATAGTCAAGACCTCAGATCTAAGGCTATCGTGACAGGTGTACAGGAGAGGCTAGCTTATGACTAAACCCATGCAGGACTCTCCGGGTCGGTCCAGCAACTTGTAACCCCTTACTTATTGCACCATGACTCTTGTAAAGCATCTAGTGCATGTATCTCTATACACCGAGGTCATGCTGGTCTTAGTTCATTTCAAGTTCCCACTTGAATGAGCGACCAGGGACAGTTTAGACTAATTATCTCATAATTAAACAGGGATTGTTATCATAGTAAACATGCTAATAATATGATAACGACTCAATTTATCATCCATAAATTAGTCAACCAGTATGTTCACACACATACAAAATGATTGGCCCTAGGGCACAATCTCCAACAATCTTGAAAACCAAGATGCAAGATCAAATCTTGACCCTTGGATCCAAGCCATGCGCCACCTCCTTAGCCCAATTTAAAGAATTTAATAAATAAAATAACAACCCTAACTTTTAGGAAGTTATATTATCTTATTAATATCTTTAACAAATTGAATTAAAATATTACCCTAATATCTTTAATTCAAATTTGAATCTTGTATTCAAATTCCCTAATAATATTGAATTAAAATATTACCTTAATATCTTTAATTCAAACTTGAATCTTGAAATCAAAATCAAATCTTGAATTCAAATTCAAATCTTGAATCTAATTAACAAAACATTTTTATTTATAAAATTCAAGAGATATGAGGCGCCACCCTCTCCTCTTGTTATCCTAATATTAGTGAATTTAATAAATCAATAATTTCCTAACTTTTAGGAAGCTTATATAATTTATTATTCCCTAATATTTTAAACAAGAATCTAATTGTAAATAGATTAATCCAAACTATTTAACAATTAACATATTTAAACTTGTCTAACAAATTTAAATATCACAAACATAGATATTTATTTAAGACAAGATTTCATGTCCTAAGACATTCAACTATGTCTTAAATCGTGTAACTAAAGTGACTCACGAATTAACCCTAATTCCTGTCCCTATTATAGCATCTTGATCATGCTCGTGTGTGACCCAGCAGGCCTCATGTGAAGTTGGCAGCAAGCCATCTCTATGACTCACAAGTCGAGAGCGGACTCTAGCAAGCCATCACGACCACCCAAAACACACGAGTTTATCGCTTTAACGGTAAACGATTTAACCTTAGTACCGCCGTGTCTTGATCCCGATTGTCACACGATATTTTGGTCATGGATAAGGCACGGGAAAGTCATCCTTAATCCAAACCATAACTTTCTCGATTCCTTGAGTTAGTCTCATTTCCCTGTGCGGCCGCACATTCCTTGGACAGACTCATCGAAGGGCCCAGTTAAATATCTCTCATCTTTAATGAGGGACAAAATTTCATCTTGGTCAACCACATTCCTCAGCACGGTAATCAACCAAACCCGTACCTAGCCTGTATGGCTACCCTGCTACGGGCAACGTTGGACTAGGCCAAAGTTCGACAACTACAACGCCGGAATAGTCAAGACCTCAGGTCTAAGGGCATCGTGACAGGTGTACAGGAGAGGCTAGCTCATGACTAAAACCCATGCAGGACTCTCCGAGTCGGTCCAGCAACTTGTAACCCCTTACATAATTGCACCATGACTCTCGTAAAGCATCTAGTGCATGTATCTCTATACACCAAGGTCATGCTGGTCTCAATTCATTTGAAGTTCCCACTTGAATGAGCGACCAGGAGGGACTGTTTAAACTAATTATCATATAATTAATCACAGATTGCTATCATAGTAAACATGCTAATAATATGATAACGACATAATTTATCATCTATAAATTAATCAATATGTTCAAAACATACACATAAAATGATTGGCCTTAGGGCACAATCTCCATCAAACTCCCACTTGCACTAGGTACAATCATTAATCAAACTGCTCCTACACTAGGAACATCCATTAATGTGTCTAATCCCCATTGACATTATATGGCGTTCATGTAAGACCCGTGCTAGGGGTTTCGTAAGAGGATCGACAACAATATCCTCGATTGCTACTTCACATATCTTAACATCACCTTTGTCAAACATCTCAAGGTGATACCGTCTGACTATATATATATCACTTTCGGAACATCAGTGGGGGACCCAGTCCCATTTGGTGTCTTTCCTGTATCCACAGGGTGACTGTTGGAGATTGTGCCCTAGGGCCAATCATTTTATAAATATGTTTTGAACATATTGATTAATTTATGGAGATAAATTAATGGTTATCATATTATTAGCATGTTTACTATGATAACAGTCCGTGATCAATTATGAGATAATTAATCTAAATTTGTCCCTGGTCGATTGTTTTCGTGGGAACGAAAATGAACTAAGACCAGCATGACCTCGGTGCATAGAGATGCATGCACTAGATGCTGAGACGAGAGTCATGGTGCAATTACGTAAGGGGTTACGAGTTGCTGGACTGACCCGGAGAGTCCTGCATGGGTTTAGTCATCAGTTTGCCTCTCCTGTACACCTGTCACGACGTCTTAGACCTGAGGTCATCATTATTCCGGCGTTGCAGTTGTCAGACTTTGGCTTAGTCTAACGTTGCCCTTAGCAGGGTAGCCATAAGGGCTAAGTACGGGTTTGGTTGATTGTCGTGCTGAGGAATGTGGATTGGCCAAGATGGGATTTTGTCCCTCACTAAATGAGAGATATTTAACTGGCGCCCTCGATGAGTCTGTCCAGGAAATACGTGGCCACGCTGGGAAATGGGACTTACTCAGGAAATCGAGAAAGTTGAGGTTTGGATTATGGATGACTTTCCTGTGCCTAATCCATGACCAAGATATCGTGTGACAATAGGGTCTATGACAAGGTGGTACTAAGGTTAAGTCAGTTTTGGTAAAAACGATAACTCACGTGTTTTGGGTAGTCGTGATGGCTTGCTAGAGTCCGCTCACGACTTGTAGGTCATGGGGATGACTTGCTGCCAACTTCACGTGGGGCCTGTTGGGTCACACATGAGCAAGATCAGGACACCGCTTAAAGGGACACAAATTAGGGTTAATTCGTGGGTCACTCCGATGGCACGATTTAAGACACAGCGAAATGTCTGGACATTAAGTCTTGTCTTAATTGATCTACAGTTGTATAGTATTTAAATTTGTGGGACAAGTTTAATATAATAATTGTTAAATGATTAATGGGGATTAATTATTTACAATTAAAATATTAGGGAAAAATAATTCAGATAAGATTCCTAAAAGTTAGAAAATTATTGTATTATAAAATTCCCTAATATTGGAGCATGAGGGTGGCGCCTCATTGGAGTATTTTAGATTAATAAAATTGTTTTATTAATCATGAATTTGAATTCAAAAGATTTGATGGAGATATCAAAAGATTTGAATTCAAATAGATTTGGTGAGATCTCAAATTAGGATCTTTGCAGAATCATGACTTACTAAGAGTTAGGAAAGTTTTTGATTTATAAAATTCCAAGGATAAATTAGGGCAACATGGCGCCATCTTGGTGAATCTTTAGGGGAGATTTGATCTCTCATTTGATTCTCTAAGATTACGACTTGAATTTAAATTAAATATTAAAGTAATATTATAATTTGAAATTCAATTCATGAAGCCATATTATTATGATTATGGAATTATAATAATGCTCTAAAAATAATTATAAAAAACCCTAGGGCTAGGCGCCTAGGAGAGAGAGAGAATTCATTAGTGCATTTTTCATCCTCCTTGTTGAGAGAGATAAAAATCGCCACCTTCAAACCCTAGCTTCCAAGTGAGAAAAATTTTTGGCTCTCAAGAGTTGAGAGGGGAAAAATCGAGTTTGCCTAAATTTAACAAGGCATAAATTTAACAACTTAAATATAGCCTTACACTCCAAAGATCAGATTACAACAATATAAGAGAAGAAGAGAAAATCATAGGCAATAAATTTTTTTAAAAAAAAAAATCTAAACCTCCTATACAATCGGATCTATAAAATATCTAAAAGAGATAAAGAAAACTTAAAAAATAAATTGAGAGGTAACACACTCCTTATCCTTCCCTGAGAGATTAATCTTGTTATCTGTTTTCTTCTTTCAATGTTAAACTTGTAGATATGAGATATTTATAATTTTATATCACAAGTCAACGTTGATTTGGGCCCAATCAGCCCTATAAGGCTAACATCAATGTTAATATCTGAATTGAGGAAAGTATAGTGTAGTGTGATATGGGCTTTCTGCACAGAAACAACATGTTGGCCCACAAAACGGAACTTTATAATCACAGATTTGACTTGTTCTTAAAATAGCTTCTCACTTCAGAAAACTAGCACACAAAATAATTGGTTTAGAAATCTTCAAAATTTACGTCTATCACGTAATTATTCCTTTATAAAATATATACTATAGTTATCATTTATAAAATATGATGAGTCCTTTTAATATAAGTATACACTCAATATTGTTAAACATATTGTTTAACTTACGTGTAATTCAACTTTCCTTTCTTTTTTTTTCGAAATAGTAAAATAAATATGTTGTTGATAATACACGTACCTTTATTTTATTATATTTATTCTTTAGTGGAAATGATATGCTTGGATTACCCCAATACTTTAATGAGTTTGGCTTGTTTATAAGTTATTGCCTTCCCCATTTGTTTATGTTCTATTTATTTCTCTCGAATCGATTTGTGGCATTACAAAATATATTAAAAAAATAAATAGTTGCTTTGTAGTATGTAATTAAATTATTAAACAATAGGAAAGTTCTTTTTTTTTTTCTTTTAATCCCTTGAGATGACCAAGAGATTTGCTTTGTTTAGTTCCTTGAAAGCGTCGATCACCATTTTAAAATGTGCATAATTTTTAAAAGCAACAAATATTATTGAAGTCAGAAACCTAACATTTAAGTTTTGAACATTGGTCTAGACTCCTCCACTACATACAGCTTGCAATAAATAACGTTAAACAATTATTTAATCCCAACTTGGAATACAAAAATGTACTATGGCATAAATTAAAAAAACAATAAAATCCCTCGTAAGTGATAACTCCAAATAAAATATCATTTCATGATGCCTCATAGTCTAATTAAAATAACAATTAATGTATACTTAATTAATCATATACAGAGACCCAATTTCTCATTCTCCAAAGTCCTTTCTTCTCCGATGTGGAACACCAAATGCTTGCCACCTCATTCATCTTTGTCCAAACAAAGTTACTAGGTCAAAGTGTCAATTTGGTCCCATATTTTTTGCTTAGTTTTCAATTTGGTATTGTATCTTTTTGTTACACATTTGATCCCATATATTTGCAAAATGACTCAATTTAGTCCAATATCATTTTTGGGATCCCTCTGCTTGGGTTGAATGGATGGGTCCAATATCATTGTAAAAAGATCAACCGTTAGTTGATCTTTTTATAAAGATATAGGACCAGTTTTGCTCTTGACTCAAAAATATAGGATCAATTTTATAATTGACCCAAAAGTATGATAGTAAGCTAAGTCTGCAACAAAAAAAATATGAGACCAAATTGAGACCTGACCTAAATATATAGAACCAAAAGTGCATTAGAAAAGATATGACCAAATTGACTATTGCGCAGAAGATATAAGACCAAATTAAAACTTTAGCCAAATTATTATATATTTCCACTTCCCTCTATGCAGACAACTTGAATCCAACACATTTTCAATGATTTTTATAATAATTAAAATCATTTTTTTTCCTTGGTGTTTATTAGTTGTTTAAGTTGAATGGATGGGTGGTTTTGTCTTAACCCACTATTTTATTTTATTAGTTTTTTTATCATTAGTTGTGCATGTTCGTTAAAAGAATATAGTAAAGAAACAAGCTTAGGTCAAAAATCAAAATACAATAATCTCGTTTAAGTTTAATAATCAATATTATATTAAATTAATATCCCCTAAGCGCGATGGGTCATGTGCAGGTGGGTTTATCTCATTATTCAATGACCAAATCTAATAGAAGTTGCCTATTAATTTATTATTTTATCTCATCTCATATCTAAATAATATATTAGAGCATCACCATTAATTAATATATTTAATATTTAACTAATACTATGTGGTAAGTGGAAAAAGAGGGTGTCTTGGGTTTCAAATAAAAGTGTCGGAAAGTTGATGGAGCATGCTTTTGTCCATTCTTTTAATTGTTTTTATAATTAATTAAGAAAGTAATTATTTTTTAGTAGACTGAGGTAGAACTTTCTACAAGGATTAAGTATATAATAAAGATAAGGTGCACTTTTTTATAATTACAATTTTTGTATCTATGTGGGCCAAGTAAATAATAATAAAAATCAACTAATTACCTTATTAATTAATTGATGCTTGCTTTGATTTGCATTTTCTAGAATTAAAATAATATACCTCTTTCCCTTGTCCAAAAGTATGCAAAAGAATATTATGAAGGATTTAACAATTGTTAAGGCCATTGAACAAGAATAAAAGGCATCTTTGTGTGATTTTTGTTCTTTTTATTCTTTCTTTTCTCATTTTTGCTTTGTGATTGGGTTGTTTTCAAGTTGCTTTGTTCATCCTCCTTTTTCATTATAGTAAATTGAAAGAGAATAATATTATACATGATTAATCTATATAATATAATGGGTAAATTTTCTTTGGAATCATGTTTTTTTAAAAGTGATATTTTAGTACCTTCGCTGTTAATATTTTATTATCAAAAACTCTTTTTCCATTACCTTTTAATTGAAAAAAACACGTGCAAATCACGTGCATGATTAAAAACATAAAATTTATCCTCTTAAACTTAGATTTCACAATTTAAAATAGGATACTAAAATATTAGTTTTAAAAAATAAAATATTAAAGTAGAATTGGTCTATACTTCAAGAAACTAAAGTATAATGTATCCTAATATAACTAACGAAAATAATGAATATTTAACAACAGTGCCAAAGTCAAATTTGGTTGGCTTCAATTAGTATTTAGGAAACTCCATGCTTCTAATAAGTCAATATTTGTTAGCATTAATTGATGATATTTTTTCACCCCTATTTTCTCTCTCTTTCCATATGTTGATCTTCACCAAATATCTTTCCATATTGTGATCTAATATATATATTATGGGACAGGCTTTTGTCCCAAATAAATAATGCAAAAAAAAAAAAAATGTTAAAGTGTGTCATGTGAACCTAATGGAAAGCTTATGATCTAAAATACTGGAACCCACCAATCAAATTAAAAAAATTGCAATTTAATTATCAACTGTCTTTTAGAATATTATATTTTTTGTTATCTTTTACTTTTATTGTTCATATAATATTGAGTTGTAGGATCTATGTATAGTAGCTACAATAATTACAAATATGATAGGTTTGATCATAATTAATCCTTAACCACTTCATCTTGAACCTTCTTAATTTTGTTCACATATCATCAATACATCTATAAACGAAATTTCACACATACAAGCACAACTTTCTCAACTAAATATATATATATATATATATATCATGTTAAAGTGTATTTGTGGTTTCATATAATTTAGTTGGGTTGTAAAATTTGATTTCGTATTATTTTTGGTCCCATATTTTTTTGTTAGGTTGTAAAATTGGTCTCATATCTTTATAAAAAATTTCACCATCAGTCCTATCAGATCCAAAGATATGAGACTAATTCTATACTTGACCTAAAGATATATGACCAATTCTATAACCTGACCAAAATATATGAGACTAATTCTGCAATCTGACCTAAAGATATGAGACTAAAAATATAACACGAGACCAAATCTGTTACATGAGCAAAAGATATAAGACTAAAAGTACAAAAAAAATTATGAGACTAAATTGATACTTAAGCAAAAATTATAAGTCCAAAAGTATACTTTAACTGTATACTTTTGAGATGGACATAAGATATGAACGAGAATTAAAAAAGATATAATTAAAGAAGTTAAATAACTTATCTATTTATTAATTTAAACTATATAAAAAATAACGCTCTATATTATTTTTTATACATCTTATTTTTATATAATAAAACTCATCATTAATGTGGGCATATTTTATTGAGGTCCAACTTGTGGAAAAGAAAATAGCATAATATTAGAAAAACAAGTGTTGTGATATTTAGAATTCAAAATAGTGATTGATTAAAATCATCTTCTTGGTTTTTAGCTTCTGGTTAGATGAACGAAGATAAATAAAACTAATTCTGTGTGGTATCATATGAAAATAATGGACGGACCCGATATAATATTTAAAATTTTGAATAATAATTTATAATAAATAAATTAATGGTCCTTTTTCCATCGTCATTGAAACAAATCAAGTAAAGCAAGATGGTAATTTAAAAAGAAAAAAGGAAAAAAAAAATTGAAATCAAAATTTAAATTTCACTTCACGCTACCCCTCGTGGCATTGTCACAGCACACAACCACCCAATCAACTAAAGTAGTTTCATCATAATAATATAATAACCCATTTGATTGCGAATATTAAAAATATTAAATAGTTTTAATATATTACACTGTCTAATTAATATGATTCTGAGTTGGACACTTCACTATGTTATGAGCCCATCTTTGATTTTAATAGATTGACTTTAATTTTTAGAGATTAAATTTCTATTAATTAAATATTTTTATTATATTATTTTAAAAATAAAATAAAATAAAAATAAAGATAACCTTGGCTACATCCCATAATTTTTAATTCAATTATATAGTTTCATTCGTCAAAGCAACCCAAGTATCCAGAATATTAAAATCCAATTCAAAGCAAGGCATCTCCATTATTTTAATTAAAAATTGGTTAAATATAAATATATTGAACCATGTAGAAATTTGTGATAAAATAATGAATAAAGAAAGCAATATGGGACTGTAATTAAAAAAAGGGCATATCAATTAACTTTGTATTATTCTAATGAAAAAAATATAAAGAGATGATAACAATAATAAAAATATACAAGATAGAGGAGAAGACATTAAAAAAAGTGCAAACGCAACAAAGAAAGTAGGCCCCATTCAATGAATATATCATATAGTAATAGAACAATTGCGAAGTAATTTTTATTTTTTTAGTTTTTGGTTTTGTTAGACAATCAATTATTATTTTATCTCAAAATTATAATTCCAAAACGCTTTGGGCTTTGACCATCACCATGCATTGAAGATTATTTATGAAAAGCAATATTTAAAAACGGAGAAAAATGTAATTAATATTGCTTGACCAATTTTAAAATTTTTCAAAATTTCATAGTGGTCCTCAAAGTTATATAGAATAAAATTTGTTTTGGTTATAAAAAAAACTTTTTTATTTGTTCCATTATTATCTAAATTTCATCATAATTTTTGGGCTAAATACTTGACTTGGATGACTTTTTTCTCATACATATCTTAATAAATGAGGTGACACATAAAAAAAAAACTTTCTTTTTTAGTCATAAATTAAAAATAAATTGGTGATAATTTTTTTTTTAAGAATAAAAATTTTCCTTTATCATTTTGTCAATTTATTTATCATGATATATGTAAAAGAAAAATAATTTATTTCAATTGTCTAAGTCAAATTTGACAAAATTATATTTTAAACTAATGTTGAATGAATGAAAAATTTTGAGGATTAAATTGAAGTTTCCATTATAATTTGACGTCTAAAACAAAATTTTGACATTTAGAATTTAAGACCTACAAATGCAGAAGAGTGGATAACTATAAAGCATGAACACTTTATTTCAAAAGCGTCTCACCGTGTCAGATACGTGTCCATATTCAACACTTGTACGACACCCATACAACATATATTCATAAATTGCAGAATATAAAATTAATTTTTATGACTTTAATATGACAAAAAATAAAAAATAATGATATATATAACATATATTATGAATAAATATTGTAATTCTTTAAATTTTCATCAAAATATATGGATTTTTAATTATTTATATATATAAATATATGTCGTGTCGTGTCATATAATCTTAAAAATTTGGCGTGTCAGTGTGACTGTGTCCTGTGTCTATGTCAGTGTCCAAGCTTTACAAGTAGTTCAAAAATAATATAATTATAAAAAGGGAAATTAGGAGGGTATGAATGAATGAATCAAGTGGTACACGTGGCATTCTCGTACTGTTAGAAACTAAAAACTAGTTATGTTGAACACGCATGCATGTGGTACAGGTGACACGTCAGCAAAGATGGGGCTTGGAAGGTGGTGCCACGTCATCGAGGGATCCAAATAAAGAAATAAAGAAAGAAAGTGTTTACGTGCGATATTGAAAAGGGCATCAGATATATTAAATTGAAAGATTGGATCTAAAATCGTAAGATTTTAGTTTACTTTTTATAAGAAAATAATATATAGAGATATTAAAAAAGAAAAAAACTTATTGTTTGATTTCTAAATTAATATTGAGTTAATTAATAAGTCTTTGAATTATTATTATGGTTAACGGTTTGATTTTTAAGTTAGATTGAGAGATTAAAATGTATAAATTTAAGGACCCATAAGTATAAAGTTAATTCAAATTAAGGGACTAAATAATATTAATTTAGTGTAAATTTAGAGACAAAAAATATAAAATTAGTTCAAATTTATGGACTAAATAGTTGATAATTAAATTTTTTTAAGGATCAAATAATGTATTTTGATTATTTAGGGATTGATTAATTGAATGAGTATAAATTCAAGAACGGGAGTCTGTTTGGATACGCTTTTTTAATCTAATAAACAATTTTTTAATTAAAAAAAGACTTTTTATAAACATAAAATCTTATTTAGGTAAATTTTTTTAACAAAAAGAGAAGTTACAAAAAAAAAAAAGTTAAAATATAGGTTTCTTAAGAAATTCAATTTTGCAGCTTCTACTTAAAGCACTTGCAAAAGCTATTCTTTTGGTTCATTTTATTAATTAAAAGTACTTTTGTCATTTTATATCCAAACAACTTCGATAATTAAAAATACTAGTACTTCACTCAAAAAATCTTTTAAAAAAAGTTTGATAAATAAAGTTCTTTTTTCACAAGCTTATTCAAACGGCTCATAGTATATTTTCTCTGAAAAAAAATGTCAAAATACAAAGAAATTCTTTTTAAAATTTGACCAAAATGACCTAAATTTTGCGATCCTACAATCTTATAAAAAAATCACGATCTCAATTATTTTTGATTTTGACGAAATAAACTTTATTAATAACTCGATCTTCACAATCTCATAATCTAATCTTCCAATCATGATTATCATGGTTGAAATTGGTAATAGAGATAATGACGTGGAAATGAATAAAATAAGAGAAAATGAAAGAATAATAATGGTAAAGTGTTGACGGGAAAGCGTGGGTCCCACATCGGGAAATGGGAAGAAGCCCCCCAAAAAAATGTGTCTCGTGATTATTCTTTCTTTCTTGTTGCTGTCCCCACCCATCCTTTTTTCTGACTTCAACTATGTTTTTTATGTTATGGGTTTCTCCTGCCTATTCGTTTTACGGTTTAAGTGAAGACTAATCCCATTCAGGCTAATGAAACAAAATGGTAGTGCCCTTCCAACAATGTCTGTCGACTCTAGGGATCGAACCTGGATCCTCTCACCTAAGGTGTAGCTCGCGAACTACTACACCAAACACTTGTCGGTAACTTCAACTATTCTTACCCTCTCAGATATTTTCTATTTCTATTCCTTCCAATTAGCTCTTGACACGTCATCACCATGGAATCCCTTGTGTGCCTCACGCGCTGCTGCTTCCACGCGTCTCCTCTTCATCTCTATTTCTGAATTTTAGGACACAAAAGATATTAAAATGAGGAAATCTACTATTTAGTCCCTCATTCTTCACTGATTTAACAAATTGGTCCCTCAATTGTAGAAATAGACTACTCAATCTATCATCATCAATTATTTAGTCTCTCAGTTATTACCGTTTAGATAACTTGATGACATAGATATTAAGTACTAACATGATGCCGTTAAACATTACTATGACATCTTAATCACTTAAACCAAATTGATTAGAAGTTAGAACTGACAAATCTAAGAAATAAACCAAACAAAACTCTAAACAAAAAAGTAAAAATTAGAGGAAGATAGATCAAATAATTGAGTTTTAAAACTGAAGGACTAAATAATTGCACATATAACATTAATATGTGACATTTAATATGCCGCATGTGTACTTAGCAACTAAGTCATCAGTGTAAGCAACGAAGAGAGGTTACAGGTACCAGTTGACTTTTGTAATTATTGAGAGATCAACTAGTGTATTTCAATATTGCAAGGACCAAATTGTTAAGATTGTGAAAAATGAGCGACCAAATAATAAGTTTCCTCTATTAAAATCAACTCACACTCATACATGACTATTTAGTGCGTCTCTGCCATATTCTGTGAGTGTGATATATTTAATTTAAACAAAGATTTATTCATTTATTCTAATTCTAAATCTAAATAAAATGAGAATGGATCTCACCAAAAAAAAAATGAGAATGGAAATAAAACAAATAAAACACAGAGAGATGGAAAAGGAACGAGGGAGAGACGTCATTTTAGAGCCTGAGGTGAGAAAGAAAAGTATGAGAAGCAAAGTCAGAAGACAAAGGCAAGCCTAGAGTTTTGAATTTCTTCTTCTTTTATTGGGGGAAGAAATGTAGTTTTCCCCAAAATCAATTAAATTAGAGTTATAAGGGGAAGTAGAAGCAGAATCGTGTAGAAAGAGAAATCTTGAGGAAAGGAAAAACAGAGGAGGCAGGAAGAGAGGAGGAAGAAAGGAGAACTTCACATCCGGTTGTCCGATCGGTGAGATCTACCATTCGTTTCGAAGCTTACGAAGAGACGAATCCAACCATGGTTTTACTTTGAAGATCAAGCTGCTAGATGGAGTGAAAATGGGCCACGAAAAGTGACGCTGTAAGTGTAAAAAGTGCAGAAAATTAGAAGTTTGAGGGACTAAATCATCTATAGGTAGGGTTTCTTCTTTCTCTCCTCAATTTAAAGTTGTGCTTCTTAGTATGTTTACTTGGTGTTTCAATGAAATATGATATGGTCGTTGATGTTTTTGATATATTATGAGGTTTTCTTGAATTTAAGTTTTGGAGTTTATATGGGTTTCCTTTAAAATTTGTAGAGTTATGAGAGAAGTATGTTAAATGATGTTGTTATTGATATCCTATGGGTTCGTTGTTCTTTTGCTGTGGAGAAGCTGAAATTTGCAAATTTTAGTGTTTTTGATAAAACTACAAAATGGTCCTTTTAGAATATTGGGAAAAATTACAAATTGATCCCTATGGATGATTTTGATGGTTATTTTTCTTTATACTAAATAGGTTTCTATGAAATTATGGAAGATCTTGAAATTATAATCTTGCATTTAAATTGTAGGAAACTAGTAATTGAATTTTTATGGTATGATAGTGTTGGAAGTGTGGATTTTAATGCTTGATGTTGTTGGAGTGTGAGTAATAACCTTTTTGGAAAAAAAGACTTAAGTTATTGATAAATGTTTTGTCAAAGCTTCCAAATATTAACCCAAGTCTCTTGTTAGTCCCTTGGTCAGGTGTTAGGATCTTAGGTGGGTGTGACTAAGGATTAGGATGAGTGTTAAGGAGTGGGCACCTTGTGAGAGTCTATCATTAGCTTTTGTGAAGAGTTGGACCTACGAGTCCTTTGAAAATCAATTACTGAATTGTGTGATTGAATCTTTATTTGTGAATGTGTTTATGGATTTTCCTACATTGATCGTTGGTCAGAAAGCTAAGAGGTGTAGTTATCTATCCGAGGTGAGTGGCTTTCTTATCCCGACTTTGCTTGAGGGTTTTTATGATGATTGGTAATATAGTTGGGTAAGCAGAGTTGGTTGCTTTTATGTATTTTAAATTGTAAATCTCAATTATCTTTGAACTTGGTTACAAGTCTTTGAAATGCATTTTTTTACAAGATGATTGTATTTGATCATGCTCTCTCTTATATAGTGTGGATTGTGATATTGACTGAAATTGCTTACTTTTCGAGTGTGATTGCTATCATGTATGGTGTGTGTGGTTTATATACATATATAGTTTGTATGAATTCTCAAAGCTCATAGTCAAAGATTGATTTTCAAAAAACATAAAGATCACTGAATTAGCTTTTGTTTCTATTAACAAAGTAATTTTCATACTTATAGCTTGGTTCAAACCTAAATTTTCATATTTAAGAAAGTCAACTATCTACCAATTATGCTAGATATTTTGTTGGTTAAATCATATACAGTATTGTGTATATAATATATGTGTGGAAATAAATGAAAAGAAAACTTGATAGGAAGGATCAAAGTGTTACTAACTTACCATATAATGCTCGAGCAAGAGTTGAAGATGAAAAAAGTAGAATGGAAGCCAAAATGAAAAATACAATAAGAATAGATTTCGTCATTACAATAAGAATATATGACTCACTGCAACTCTATATATAACTAAAAATTTGCTTTTTGCATTTACACACTAACCCATCATCTATTTATATACTATATTTCTACCAAAACTATATTTTGAGTATCTCGTAAATATGACTTGTAAGAGATCTATATTTCTACCATCATGATGTTTTTACCTAATTTTTGATAAGAGTTATTTTGTCACTGGGAGTGGGAATATTGCCCTTGAGGTTTTGGACATTGTGTTATTTTGATTATAGGTATCTAATAAGAGTATAGTGCATTGCTTTGTGTGTCTCAATGTTAATGTTTGAATTGCATATGCTTTTATGGGTAAATCATTTTATGATACTTTGAAGTTTAAACTTCGATGGTAATTCTGACTTGATGTGTGATTGAGGTGGCTATGTGTATAACTAAAATCTATATAAAAGTTCTATCATTATGACGTGTTGGGTATTGGTCAATAGGAGGATCTTATTCTGTTTTTGGGTGACATGAAAGCAATTGTGAAATGCCATATTAATTGTAGAAAATTTCTGTTATGCTAATTGCTAGTGAATTGTTTGATTGAGAGTTTCATGAAATTAATTGTATGATGTTTAGTGGTATGTCGTGGTGCCTTTAAGGGAAAATGTATTAATGAGTACTCTTATTTTGTTTTATAATGGTGAACTTAGAGATATGAAAATGAAGTTATGATTTAATGAGGAGATTTATTCAAACTATTGATGATAGTAAATTGGAACATGAATGGTACTTTTGAATGTGTGTAAAACATGTTTGAAGGTATGAGGATTTAATTAAGGTTTGTATGCTTATGTATGCTTAGATGAGTAGGAACTTGCTTGGGTGTTCAAATATGTGGACATGTATAGTTTGTGATGGTTGATGATGTAGCTCTTTTCTTTTCATGTGTTGCAATGTTCTAAATACATGTTCAATGGGTCTTTGCTTTTTCCCCATACCACTGTGATTATGGCTCCCACTATACTGCAAATCACACCCACACACACACACACATATATATATAACAAATAGCAAATATATATGAACGAGGTCACATTATATATGTGACATTAATTATTAATTGCATATGTTATTAGTATATCACCAACTGATTTTGTTGTTACTTTCATTACATGAAAGAACCTCCTAGCTCATGGATAGAAACAGAGAACCAAGAAGATCGTCCGTCCCTGCCACCACCGTCGATAAATTCCCCAAACGGAGGCACCGAACTATTGCTCTCCGAGACTCTTCTGGTAGATTCGCTTTTCTTTCTCCATTTAGCTTGTTTTTCTGCATCTCTATGTTTTCTTTGACTTAGAATGATCTCTTTCTGATAAAACAGAGGAAGGAGGACAGGTGGAGTTGCCAGACACCGTCAGGTTAAGAGCAGTTGCAAGTAAGAAGGATCGAAATCAAGATCGAGATTCATCCAATAAAAATAAGAGACGGAGAGGCTTTCACAGGGAAGAAGGTGAGCAAAGCACCGAAGAGAGTTTGAGAAATGAACAGGATTTCGAGCTTGAAGATGCCGGAGTTTCTCGGATGCTTTCACCGAATACTGCGTCGTCCACGTCGGATCAAAATCATCGGAGAGGCTTTCTGCCGGCCAGGCCCTTAAGGCCATCGCCACCACCTTGGAAGATAACCGATGAAGTGATCGGTGTGACAGTTCCCAGGAAGGCTCGTTCAGGTCTTACGCTATTCCTTTTATTCCATTCATTTTTGGTCTTACCGTCGCTGGCGACTGATTTTTTCTTTATCCTCTTTTCTGCTTGATGTATGTTTTAGCTTCTGCAAAAAGGTCGCATGACAATTGGGTCTCTACAAGTGGTGGTGGGGAAGAGCAGGATTTTCGGCATCAGTCAAATTCACCGGGTAGAAACAGTGTTGAAGTGGCCTCGCCCTCGTCATCTAATGTTTCTGTTCAGAAAAAGATGGTCTGCACTACCTTTGCTTTCGGTTATTTTATCATTTTGCTATTCCTGACGAAATTGAACCACTGAGCTATACACTGTATGTTGCAGAAAGCGATTGGACCCAAGACGCGCCTTCCGAAGACGTCTAAATCGACTTCATCAACTCAGGAAGATATGGAAATTGAGATAGCTGAGCTTTTGTGTGGTTTAATGACTTCCAAGAACCAGGAGTCTTCACAAAAGCCTGAACCAAATGGTAAGCTTGAATCTAATGGTGCACATAGTATCAATCGTGGTTCGAAGGCTTCGATTCCATTCCAGAATGAAAATTCTCAGAACTCAGTATTGCCACCACCCAGCAATAGTCCTTCCCCTTATCTGTCTTCTGACGTTGGTGAGTTGAACATTTGGATCAGATGTAGTCTCACTTTCTCATATTTAATTTTTTGCTTCTTCCACTGACGTCGTTTGATTGAAATTTTATTACCAGAGAAAAAGAAAATGGAGGATTTCCGTTCATTTGCTCCGGCCTCGAACTGTTCGATTTCCGAAGAAGTTAAAAACGAAAATGAGCAGTCAGCAAAAGTGGAGTCATGTCTACCTGAATCGATGAAGATTTCGGGTCTTAATGATGATAATTCTACTGGCCTTGAAACTAAATCACCTGAGGCTCCAAAAGTGGAAATTAATAAAGAGAAACCGGATTCGGGTTCCAGATATGGTGTTACAACAGATGGTAGATCCGTCTCCGTGACAGGGGAATTGCCATCATGCTCTAAGTCTGATGGTGACAAAGAGGCTAGCGCCGCTACCAAAGTGTGAGCATCAAAGATTCCTGGTTTCTTTTGCCTACTCTTCAATATTTTCTGTTTTTGTTTTGGATAGTGGTTAAATAATCCTTTATCCTTCTTTCTGAATTCGTTAGGATTTCTTCTGTTCTGGATACCAACAGCCAACGAGTAGAGAAGTTTGAGATTGATCTGATGGTGAGAATCCTTCTTGTTCCCTTTCCGGTTCATTTTCCTTGATTTTTATCATCATTTACCTGAATAAAGGTGCCTTCTCAACAGGCTCCTCCTCCAATGGTGTTATCTCTGGAAAGAGATGACTTGTCAAGGTGTAATTTCACATCTCAAACACGAGCCTTGGTGCCGGAAGCGAAATTGGTGGGTAAACTTTGAATCAATCAATTTTCATCGCCCTTTACTCTGTTCCGTACTTCAACTAGTTTTGGTTTTTCTGCAGAAAACGGAAAATTACATCAAGAATGAAGACCAGGAGGAGAGACTAATTAAGAATGCGCCTGAAAGAATTAAGGAGGCGAAGATCGATTCCTTGAAAGAAAAGTGGGATGTACCAAAAATTGATTTGGAGATGCCAAATAGAGATAATGACAGTTTGACTAGAGATAAATTAGAAGGAAAGGGTATGAGTCAGGAACTACCTCCTAAATTGACAGACCCCAAAGTGGAGAAAACTGGTACCTTGACATTCTCCCCCCCCAGTGATTTACATTGCCAATGTCCAACTTTATTTCTGTCCCAATTTGTTTATTAACAATACCTCTTGTCTTTTACTTCTGTGTGTAGACCAATCTACGCCAGTTTCCTTGTCGACAACTTTACAGGCATGGCCAAGCAGTCTCTCTTCTCTTGGGTATGAGATCCATTTTCTTGTACTTCTTTAATTTTACTGTTTGGTGAGTCATGTGGATATTGTGAATTTGCTAAGGTGAATGACTATGATCAACAGATACTTGCCCCCCCTGCAGACAGATGTGAAGACAGATAAAATCCCAGGATCGTCAATGTCACCCCAGGTATAGTCATTCCCCCAGTGATTCTTTAAGTTCTTTCTTTTCTCTCACGAGTGTCAATTTTCTCAATTTTACCTAATATGTGGAAATTGAATCACCATATTTTCTGCATAATTCAAACATGCAGCATCTGAACTTCTCCATGTCTCCACCTCAATCAAAGCGATGTGCAACCCATCATTACATTGCTCGTAATATCTTCTTACATCAGCAGTTTATAAGGATGAACCACATATGGCCCACAGCTGTTGCTTCTGGTTCTGGTTCTGGTTCTTTTTGTAATGTGAAACCGAACAATATTAATGGTGTGCCAACTTCAGAAACTATGGGTGCTGGGCAGCAATCACAAAGAAGTTTACCTTGTGAAAACCCGAATGCTGCTCAAGCCAAGAAGGAGATGGCTGCAACAAGCTTTCCCGGTGTTCATGGAAACAAAAGCTCTGATGCTGCCATCTCATTGGATTTAACACAAACGAAGCAGCAGGGTCCACTTCTGGCCTCGGCTTGCAATCTAATGGTATGAAATTGTCTTCTTAATGCTTCTATACAGTTTTCTCTGTGATCTTGTTTTGTTGATTGATTGCATTTGTGAGCATTATCTTGGAAATTGATTTGTTTTATTATTAATTGTAGCATGGTCCTGCTTTTCTGTTTTCTATGGGTCAGCATCAACAATCATCTGTAGCAGTAGCAACCAGTCAAGCTGGAGGTGTGAACTCCACGAGCAGTGCTTCCTCCTCTAATAAATCCAATAGTTCATCTGCTGGATCCCTGGGTACCTCTTCTGCTTTGCCAGCAGTTGCTGCTACAATGAGCTTCAGCTACCCAAATTTGGCAGCTAATGATGCTCCATATGTAACCATAGTGCAGAATAATGGGTATCCATACCCATTTTCAACTCCTCAAGGAGCAACTGCTTCAACCAGAGGTGCAAGCCCTGCACCGGCAGCCCATATGCTCAACGGGCCGTTCTACTCATCTCAGACGCTCCATCCTTTTCAGCACCCTCACTCACAAGCGTCAGTTCAACCAAGTTATCTGAGTTCTAGTACATCTCGACCATCATCATCATCACATAAACAGCCACATGGAGCGCAAGGTAACGGCAACAATATTTTGTCCTCTACCACTATGCAGTTGCAACAGTCTCAGAAGCAAAACACCTCACAGTCTGATCCTCGCAAACTCGAGACTAAGACAGGTGGGGAGAATGCTCTATCCATTGCTAGTCGAACGTCTTACTCCCAAAAGAATGTTTATGGGCAGAACTTCTCAATTCCTGTTCAGCCAGTGAACTTGTCTTTCAGGCCATCAACAACATCAGATAGTGTTGGTGGAGGCAATAATGGAAATTTTGGTGACAAGCAGCAACAGGCTTTGAAGGGTGGAGTTGAGATTGTACCTTCTCAAGCATTTGCTATCTCGTTTGCTGCATTTAATGGAACCAATGTTCCCTCAAACCTTAGCTTCTCATCACATAGCCCAGTGATATTTCACAGTCTTCCTAATGTTGGTTGGCAAGGATATCATTCTGGAGGGACGTCATCTTGCACTACACAGCAAAAGAGTTCCATATCTGAAGGGAAGAGTGGAGGCAATTCTACCCGCCACGATGATGAAAAGAAACTCAGTTCTGGGAAATCATCAACCAATGGGCCAACCACCCTTGTTTTTGATAATTCATCAAAGAATCTCAGCTTTGTGTTATCTCCTACAAATGGAAGCTGGCCTGGTCATTCTATTGCTTCAACTGCAATAGCACCAAATGCCCCTCTTCCCAGTAATGCTTCAAGTTCTCAGCAGCAGTTGCTTCAGGTTAAGAAGCACTTTAATATGCAGCAGCAACAACAACAACAACCTCCCTTGACTACTCGATATAAAGCATCTTCCAGTACCGCCTCTACTTCAAAATTTGTGAACAATCCCTCTGTTTTTTCACAAACTTTTACTCAAAGCAACAGTTCTAACCCAACCTCTCATTCAAAGAGCTCAGGTAGAACATCAGATTCTCAAGCTCTTCAGTCATCTGTCATAACAACTACTGCACCAACTCTAAAAAATGTTCCTCAGGAGCAAGGAAGAGTTTTACAGGGCCATACACAAATATCTTTTGGCGGTAACTACAAGTCGTCCCTGCCATCTCCAGGCCAGCAGCTGCTCAATAACAACCCACCTTTAAATACTACGATATTTGCAGGATCCCCACCTAGTGGGAGCATTAGAAACTCAAAGCCAAATTCCCAGGCAAGCAAAATCGGTTCATCGCCAACACAACAAGCTGAGAACTCTTCAACTGGGACTGGTCAAAAATCTTCTCCCGTATGTGGGAGAAATGTCCCATCTATCTTAACATCTGGTCCCAGCCACATGTCAGAGCTGAAGTATTAGAAATCAATTGTTTTCAGCAGCAAGATAAAAAGCAATTTCTCTTCAGCTTGATATCCCACTATGCTGATAGTGAGTGATTCTCATCAAAGCATATCAATCTAGCATTGAACTGCAAGCAAGCACCTAGATGTGGAACAGAGTCATCTGAAATGGAATAGTTGGAATCTGATGCTTGTGGGAGCTTATACCCCTAATGAAGATGAAACATGATTTTATTGCTTATTTGGCGGGTATTGGAGTCTTTTGATTGCATCTCCTGAGGATGTTGAAAGCAATGTTGATGTTTGAACAGACAGTCATCTGAAATCAATCTTGCGACAATAATGGAAGTAGCAAAGCCAATGTGCCATCAAGGGCCTACAATTTTGGAATCCAAGTAGGGACTAATATCTTTTCTTCTTATAGGTTTTCTGGTTTCTGGTAGGCTGCCACGTCCTCATTGGATCTAAGTTAACATGACAAGGCTAATGCAATTCTATTATGTAGATAATGATAATTTTCTTTTTTTCTGGTGGCAAGAATTGTACGTACATTCATTTTGTTTTAATTAAAGAATCTACATTTATTCCTTTCATTCTTATAGTAGTGCCCTTAGTTAGAACTTCAAACATGCATGAGTATTACCAGGGACAAAAGAAAGTATTAAAATTAAATTAATTTGTATGATGACCTTATAATTGATTGAGAAAGTGATGTTAGTGCAGTGCATTTTATAGATGCTTTGATATCTAAAGGAAACAACAAGATGTTTGATGCTCAAATTAATGCGAATATATAAGGGTCTGATTGGTTGCCCTGTTTCCTGTTTCCATTTTCACTGAAAACAGGAAATATGACTGAAAACGTGTTTTGTACAGTTTTTTTGGAAATGTTTTCTGGAAACATTTTCTGAAACAGGCTGAAAACAGGAAACGTCAAAAAGACGTTTCCAGTATTTCCAAAAACAAACTTATGATATTTTGCAACATTACACAAAAGTAAACTATTTAATCATGTTAATATCATCATTTAGCTATAATCAAACTTAAAAACATATAAAAATTAGTGTTATTCAAGTTAACATAATTTAAATATGAATGAAAACGATTTTTTAACTTTATAAAACAAACATATTTCTTCAATATTGAAAATTTTGAAATGAAAATGGAATTCCAGAAATGGAAACAGAAAATGAAAACTGGAAACATTTTCTTAAACCAATCAGGCCCTTAGTTTCCTATCATATCTTTTCCTTACTACTAGATCATCATAAATTGCAATAATTTCAACGAATTTTACACCTTATGATTTCTTACATTTAAATGAGAAAAAAGTAGTTCATCAGTTTTTTTTTTTTGAACTAATTGTTTAGGAATAAACCATGCACCCTGTTTTTTTTCACAAAACTTGTTAAGCTAAAGACCTTGTTTATCATTTAAAATAACGTTTGATTGATTTACTTTTTTTTTTTTATTGAAAGAGAACGCATACAAGAACAAAAAAAAACAATACAAGCAAAAACTAGCAAATTAAGTAGACACTAAACTAAAAAATCCCAACCTATTGGTAAAACCCAAATAGCAATTACATTCTTTCAGTTGAAACGGGGACAGGGTAACTTAGTAAACTCTAAAGCATTTTGCATATTTAACAACTTAATGTCAATAATTATTTGCTTGTAATTCAGCAAAAAGCCTAGGGGAGTTATGAACACCACGATGCCATTGACTTCTTTCCTACGCAGCAAGCAGTCTTTAGAAAAGCTAAGCAGATTACAGTCATATACTCTAACTTGTTTTACTGTGCTCTTCAATGTTTTCACAAATAGAAGCTTCCAAACCATGTCTTTTGCCACCATAGCCAATATCACCACTTGACTCTTCTTAGAGACTAAATTGATAGCTATCAAATCCTTATTGAATAGCACAGATTCTCTAGGAGGACCCTGTAGGAAGTTTAGATTGCTTACTCTACTATGTTAAGTCTCACCTAGCTAAGCAAAGTCCATGCAGTTTCTAACCTAACTTGAGATACAACTAAAAGCGACTTTTGCATCCATATGGCTTCCTCTCCAAACCGCCTTATTTGAAATCTCATATAGAGTTTGGTCAAGCTTTTATTGACTTCTTATTTATTTTTAAAAGAAAGCTTTTGGATAGAATTAAAATCAAGGTTTACATAATACTAGATTCTCTTAATTATCCATACCACAAAAAGAAAAAAGATTCTCTTTGCGGGACAAGGCAGTCGTGGGTGACTGCGTGTTAGTCTGTCGGCGTGCGCTGTGACCCAGGGTGGAGCACGGCCGCCTCTAATGTTCGGAGGGCACCCGAATGGCTCAAGTACGCCTTGACAGGTTTGGAGGGGGGAGGGGGCCCGGTTCGAGAGCTACTTAGGCGTACGCCCAAATAGTGATGTATCACTCTTGATTATATATTAAATTCTAATTTAATCTGAGCATAGGTAAAACATAAAAATGTTGACAAGCAAAGACTATAAAAAATTTCCTGAAAACTATACCTGCTGTCAAAGAACAAATAATAATTTTATGAAGAGTTTTAACTATTTATTGTTATATTATTTTGATTTTTGAATTCGGTTTTTTAAAATATAATTATAATAAACAAGTGGTTGAAGCAATTATATATTTGGAAATTGTAAGAATCATGAAGTTATTTTTGGCCATTTAAAGATACAGAGAAAGAAAAAATTAAAAACTAAAAATAAATTGTCTTAAACCAATAGTGAGATCCCAATACAAATGCCAAACAACGAGGATAAAGAACTAAAACATGTAGGTATATCCTCTTGACTCCAACCTTTGCAATTTAATTGACTGCAAGATTCGTATATCTGTCAATAGCAGAAACATAAATTGATGAGACTAAAATCACAATCCCAACAACCACGGAAACCACTAACAATTGCCTTTCACAATCTATTCCAATTATTATTAGAAATCGAAAAAGAACTGGACTGATTGAAAATTATCAAGATTTCCCATATTGCAATCAAATCTTCCATACTGCAAGAACAACGGATAAAAAGATTTCTCACTACAAAAGGAGAGGAGTGTCGATGGCTGGAACCACCACGGTGCAGATATGATGGCAGTAGTAACCACCATTGTGAGGGCAACAACCACTATCACACAACAATAATTGACAAGTAGTAACTGGCACAGGGAGGTAAATGACTCCTAATAATCACCCAGTTTGTATCGATGTCCTTCTTGAAAGTTACACACAGAAAATGACTTTACAGTGAGCATATTCTTTTTTGGGTAAATTGCACTGTGATACCTGTGGTTTAAAATGTGACACTTTGATACCTGAGGTTTCCACCGTTACCCTTTTTGTACCTTGAACAATTTTTTCGGTAGTTTTAGACGAAATTTGGCACATGACCTAAGTGTGGGCTCATTAAAACTCAATTTTATCCAACATTTTACCACAACAATAAAAATCAAATGCCTGCTTTTCGAAACCTAACTAAATTCTTACAAAACTTTCTTAGCATCCAACACCGAAATCATTCAAAATTCTCTCTAAAGACTATATTACCCTCTTGTAATTTATTTTCAGTTTACTTTAAATTTATATGTATTTAAAAAAATATAATTAGTTTAATATAAAAAAACTCAAATTAAATTTTTGAATGCAAAATTACTGTAAATAAAAAAAATCCAATTTAATTTAAAGCCTATAATTAATTAGCGGTTTAGCGATTAGGTTTATTGTTTAGGGTTATGGTTTAGAGTTTATGGTTTTAGAATTTAAGGTTTAGGGTTTAGGATTAGGATTTAGGTTTAATGTTTAGAGTTTAGGGATACAATTTTTTTTTAATTTTTTAATTTAATTTATTTTTTATTTAAATAAAATAGGGTAAATTCCACTTTGGTACCCTGTCCTATTATCCAGTACCACTTTGGTACTCTGTTCTTTCAAAAGTACCACTTTGGTACCCTGTCCTTTAAATCGTTACCCACTTTGGTACCCAATTTAAAATTTCTGTCAAATTTTAACGGTGGAGGGACTAAAAAGACAAAATTCTTAATTTTTCATCACCAATTTAGGATTTCCACATTCATTCATTCACTAACCCCCATTTTTTTTCCTCTTCACGATTCATCTTAATCCCTTCTTCATCTCAATGTGCGCTATTGATGACGTGATTTCTTGGAACGAAGATGGATCCACTTTTATCGTTTGGAACCCTACCGTTTTCGCTAGGGATTTGCTTCCTAAATATTTCAAGCACTATAACTTCTCTAGCTTTGTTCGCCAACTCAACACCTATGTGATTAATCATATTCTCCTGATTTATATTTATTTTCTTTCATCCTCTGTTTTCAATCATCATTTGAATCTTCAATTGATTTTATATTTTCTATCTATAATTGGTAGGGATTCAGGAAAGTCGTACTTGATCGGTGGGAATTCTCGAACGAGTGTTTCAAGAGAGGTGAGAAACGACTTCTCTACGAAATACAACGACGAAAGATTTCATCGCCTCTGACATCGCCGACGCCGGGGACGGTGACGGTAGCGTCGGCAGCTGCGACTGCTGGTGGTGCAAGTGCAACAACCGTGGCAGTTCCAGCGGCGGCGATGCCGCACAGTGAGATGAAGAAGGGATGAATCGTGAAGAGGAAAAAAAATGGGGGTTAGTGAATGAATGAATGTGGAAATCGCAAATTGGTGATGAAAAATTAAGAATTTTGTCTTTTTAGTCCCTCCGCCGTTAAAATTTGACAGAAATTTTAAATTGGGTACCAAAGTGGGCAATGGTTTGAAGGACAGGGTACCAAAGTGGTACTTTTGAAAGAACAAGGTACCAAAGTGGTACTGGGTAATAGGACAGGGTACCAAAGTGGAATTTACCCAATAAAATATAAAGACTTCAAACAATACTTTAAATATCCTTCATCAAATTTAATTGGGACTTGGAATGAAAAACCCAACATGAATAACTTAATTTCCCTATTAAATATCCTCTTGAATCATATAACTCATTATGTGCACCAAATCAATCTCAAGTTTAATGAAAATAGAAAGACTTCAAACAATACTTTCATCAATTTTTGTTTTCCTTTAAACAAGCATAAAACGAGCCCAACTCTAAAATATTCTTCATTTGGATTTTGTTGTACTTCTTTTCTCCGATAATTAGTATGAAAATTATAAAAAAAAAAAGTTATATTTATTCATTTTAATTGGTCCTAAATGTATAACTTTTTGAACTGGTCCTAAATGTTATCATTTAGTTTCATTTTGGTTCCTAACTATTAAATATGGTCAAATATGTTTTGTTTCAAGTTCGAATATGACGAGTCCAGAGCTAGGTGTTGGTTTTGACAAATACTTTCTTTATCAAGTTAAGGTTGTCAGCAAACAAGGTCAAATTGGTTCCGAAAGTGGGACGCTTGTTTCACGGTGAAACAAGAAAAGTTGCTCATATTTCTCTTGTTTCAAGTTTGAATGGGACGAATTTAGAGCTACGGGTTATTCCTAACGAGTTCTTTTCTTGTCTAGTTAGGAATGTCAGCGAATGAGACCAAATTGGACACAAAAGTGGGTTTGGGACCCAATGAGCGAGTAAAAAAATATGAAAAATTAGTCTCAAACCCACTTTCGAGTTTGTTTGACTATAAGACAAGCGAGGCACTTTTGAGACTCGATTTTACTTCATCTATTGACAGCCTCAACTAGATAGAGACTTGTAAAAAAAAAGTAACACGTAGCTCTGAACTCGTTATATTCTTCAAACTTGAAACAGTAGAGGATATGACCATATTCAAAAGTTTAGGACCAAAATGAAACTAAATGGCAACATTTAGGTCTGCAATGAACTTAAAGTCCTACTTTTTGGCCCAATTTGAGCATTTAAACTTTAATTTATTATATCACATCTGACATTTTTCATATGCTTGAAGTGTCATGTGAAATCTTTTGAAAATTTTTATTACCACATCATTTAATGAATACTAATAGTGATATATTAGTAGAGATTAAATTATTGTAAATTTAAAACTACAAGGACTAAATTACATGCAATTAAAAAATAAAGACCAAATTACAATTTTAATTAAATTATAGGCATCAAATATTAAATTTGACCAGAAGAGAAAGTAGAGAACACACTAGAATACTTTTCCCTGTTATCTAGATTCACTTCCAACACTTATTTCTAGAACATTTCTCCTGCTATATATCTAAAACATCACCATCTCCAAGTTGTCAGCCGCGCGCCCCTTCTACAAAATCTAGGGTTTTCTCCAATATAATTATCTGTGAGAGATTTAGAAATATGTTAGTCATACACGAATGTGATCAAGATGAAGATAGTGATGAGGCTAATCGTGAAATGATGAATATGGATTCTATAGAATATAATAGAGACAACAAATATGAAGCATATGAAACAGCCAGACACATAAAGATAAATATTTGATGAAATATCATCAACAATAAACAAGAAAGAAAAAGTCATCAGTCATATCTATGTATAAATTTGTACATATACCTTTGGTGTTCTATTGATCTGATATAGAGATATAATAACTCTCAACATCTATGTGCTCCTCAACTTCCTCATCTTCCTCATCTTCCTCGAGAACTTTCTCAGTCCATATTTCCATAATTTACACTTGAAAGAATTTGAAGATTGAAATGTGATATCAAACCCTAAGAATAAAGATATATATAAACACAACAAATAATGACATTAGATCATTTAATTTGAAATATAATGTATCTGGACAAAAAAAAACAACAACATTGAAAAGGAAGATGGAGAGATAGTGAAATACATTTGAAATACAATGTATCTAGGTGAGAAATAGTGAAATAAAAATGAAAAAGATGGAGAGATCTAGATTATTTGAAGAGATGCGATGAGATCTGGTTTGACTTTGTGCAATATTGAGAGATCAAGATCTGGCTTTGTTAATTTGGTTTTGAGTTGTGGTGTATTGGTGTGTCTACGGAGATCTAAAATATGAGAGTTTTGAGAGTGAAATGCTTAGAAAGAAGATTCTAGAGGAGAGATACAAAGGCTAAGCTGAACGACGACAAAGTTCCTTTTATATTCTTTTTCCAATCGGGTCGGGTCAGGTTTATTCGGGTTGAAGCGGGTCAATCCGATAACCCGATCAAATAATTTTTTTTTCAAAAACCATATCTGATCTAACTAGTATGGCCAAACCTGATTTGAGCGAACCCGATATTTACAGTCAGGTTCGGTCGGGCCATTTTCACACACCCCTAATCTAACGCATTGAAAACCTTAGGGCCTTGGGTGTGTCGCTAAATTACGATATCACAATGGCGGGATAAAATTGACAACATTTCTTTAGTGTCTAAAAGATAGGCATTCAAAAGCCAATGTTGTTGATCATTAAAAGAACTAATATAATTTATCGTAAAACAAAAACAATGTCATTGATCGTTAAAAGAAATAATATCGTACGTTAATAAAAAAAAATGCCAATGTTATTAATTATTAAAAGAGTCAATATCGTTGATCGTAAAAAACGTCAACGTCGTTGATCATTAAAAGAGCTAATGTCATTGATTGTAAAAAGAAAGCCAATGTCGTTCTTTATTAAAAGAGCCACTATTGTTGATTGTCGTAAAAGCCAATGCCGTTGATCTTTAAAATAACTAATATCGTTGATTGTCAAAAAAGCCAATGTCATTGATCATTAAAAGAGCTAATATCGTTGATCATAAAAACACTTAACCTTAAATTTATGTGTGTATTTCTAGGTTTTTCTAGATGAGTGAGAAGTCGTGTGGGAGCCCTGATTACATTTTCCATACGAGGTATGGCTCCTAACGCTAAGTTACTTTGCAAAGTAATTGTTTCTTGATTATTACCGGATCGATCAGACGATTATATCACTAAATAACAAGCTCTCTTGCTTTTTCTATTTTAATAAGAGTCGACCGATCAATTTTGATAAGATTTTTCATGACTAGCTTCGGACTTGTCTATGCCGCCACTTGATTTCGACCTTATGTTCCCTCATACGATTTGTGTATTGATGAGGAAGGAAAAGATTTATTTTAGAGCTTCAGATGATGAATTCCTTAATACATGTGTCATCCATCTTACTTGAAGGCAATGTCATTTTTTGTTAAAAGAACTAATATCGTTAATCATGAAAAAGGCCACCATCATTGGCTGTTAAAGGAGCTAATATCGTTGATTGTAAAAAAGTCAACATGGTTGATCAATAAAAAAGTTGATATCGTTGACCGTAAAAATAGCCAATGCCGTTAATTGTTAACAGAGTTAATGCCATTGATGGTAAAAAGAAAAAAAACTAATGTCGTTCATCATTAAAAGAGACAATATTGTTGATTGTCATAAAAGCCAATGCCATTAAATGTTAATAGAAATAATATCGTTGATCGTCAAAAAAGCCAATGTCGTTGATCATTAAAAGAACTAATATTGTTGATCGTAGAATTAAGACATACCCCTAAACTTATTTGTGTATATATATCTTTCTTCTTGGGGTGTAATACCACATCAATGTTAGGAAAATACGAATCATTTCCTAAATTTTTCACCACCGTCAATCTTTTGGTCCCTAATCTATCAAGATCCATAAATAGCTCAAGGACCAAAAAGTTGAAAGTTATAATATATATTCATAATGTATGTCATATATGTCATTATTTTACATTGTTTGTCATGCTAAAGTCATAAAAAGTTGATTTTATTGATAATAGGCCCAATAATTAGGAGGCCCAAATGACACAACATGCCCTTGATCCAGCAGGTCACAAACCCACCAGATGGGTCACATGGGCGTGAACGCCTTACATCTCGCTTAGCCGAGGACGCGCACAGTCACGAGGGATATGGGCGTCCACGAACCAACAAATAAGGAAACATTCCCTGAACTAATCAAGGATTGCTCAAGATCCGCTGCCAATCAAGGCAAATCAATCAAAGATCCTTCCTCTTGATAACGCCTTGGTCATCAAGGCACCTTTCACAGAAAAGGAAATTACGTGGGAGCCAAGGATCACAATCAGATCAGCCAGGATCACAATCAAGCATCCAGGCATTTATGGCAAGATCACAGCAGATCATCTTCAGCTAGTATAAAAGGTTAACCCTTCACACTGGAAAAAGGTACGCTCTCTACTCAGTCAATTGACGTTATTGAGCTCATAACCCTTACTAACTTAAGCATCGGAGGTGAATCGCAGGGCCACCCTGTGTGTTCATTGTCTTGCAGGTTACCTTCAACCTAGAGTTGCCTCATCTGAACCAGGTAATGACCCCCGACCAGAGCCTAGTTCATCATTGGCACCCTATTTTATTTTTTATCTTTAATTTTATGGTTTATGTTTTTGTTTTCTTTTTTGAATATGATGAACTCTTGGGAAAAATTCATATGAATCTTCTTTTTATATGTCTTCTCTAGCCTGTGTGTTCATCTGAACCAGAAAGAAAGATGACATCAAAGCCAGCTGATTATCAAACTCCGGGAGCCTCAGTGACGCAGTCCGTGCAGGATTCGACGATCGTGTTGGGAAATCATAGGGTTGGCACAGCGGAAAACACGGTAAAT
>QANZ01007433.1:11707-23063 GCA_003254925.1 Chamaecrista fasciculata
GATTTGAATTTAAATTTAATATTATGGTAATATTATAATTTAAAATTCAATTCATGAAAGCCATTATTATTATGATTTAGAATTATAATAATGCTCTAAAAATAATTATAAAAACCCTAGGGCTAGGCGCCTAGGTTAAGCCACCAAGAGAGAGAATTCATTTTGTGCAATTTTCATCCTCCTAGTTGAGAGAGATAGAAAATTCGCCTCCTTCAAAAACCCTAGTTTCCAATTGAGGAAATTTTTGGTTCTCAAGAGTTGAGAGGTAAAATCGACTTGGCCTAAGAGTTAGGCAATTCGATTTGTGGTTGCCAAATTAGGGTTTGTGAGAGAAGGAAAAACAAGAAGAGTTCTTGTGGGGAATTCTCATGCGCCACCTTTTGGAGTTTGAATCAAGAAGGAGTTCTTGAGTTCAAACACACTGTAGATTGGTCCCTAGTTCTTTTGGAGAAAAGAACTGAAGGCTAGCACCTTGGTGCCCGAAGAAACTGTTCGTGTGGATTACTGGCAGAGGGAGAACGCTGGGAGTGGGCTCCTTGGACACGCCTTGTACAACCAGAGGATTGAAACTCGTGAGGTATACCACTATCTATAAAAGTTTTAAATTCTACTAGCGGATCCGTTCGGGAATTTTAGGACCTAGCGTGTTTTATTTTATTTTTATTTGCTTCCGCTGCGTTAGGCGCCTACAATTCCCAACAAATGGCAGCACCTTCAATTTCATCAAAGCCTCCGTCGCTCGACGATTAAAAATTCCCATGGTATCAGTTCCCAGCTTCCGGGTTTTGACAGGTAGCGGCACTTATATGTATTGCAAGCATCAGTGCAAGGCGGTGCCATTCGTCATTCAAGACGTCCAATTGGTCGCTGATTTGTTCGTTCTTGACCTCGCCGGCGTGGATGTCGTCCTCGGCGTCCAATGGCTTGCCGACTTGGGTTCCGTCATTTCTGACTATCGGCGCTTAACAATGTCCTTTTTCCATCAAGGACGTCAGGTTACTCTGTGTGGTAATCCAACTGTGGACATTGCCCCATTACCATCAAAGACTTTTCGCAAATTAGCAGAATCTGATGCTTCCAGTGCTGTGTACATGCTGCATTATGTCGCCGATCAACTGGTTCCGGCGAGCGACACTCTCCCTAATGAAATCTCGCGAGTCCTCACACAATTTGAAGCTGTGTTTCGTGAACCCACCAGCTTGCCTCCATCACGCAAGATTGATCATCGGATTGAGCTGCTACCTAACACGCCACCAGTTAGCGTGCGACCCTATCGCTACCCACATTTTCAGAAAACAGAGATGGAACGCCTTGTTGATGAAATGTTGACCGCTGGCGTTATTAGAGAAAGCCAAAGCTCGTTTTCATCCCCAGTCCTCCTGGTGAAGAAAAAAGATGGCTCCTGGAGATTTTGCGTGGACTACCGGGCCCTCAATGCGGTGACGGTGAAGGATAAATTTCCGATCCCAACAATAGATGAGATTCTCGACGAGTTACACGGCGCTGCCCTGTTTTCGAAGCTGGACCTGCGATCTGGGTATCATCAGATCAGAATGAAGGATGAGGACATTCCGAAAACAGCTTTTCGGACACACAACGGACACTACGAATTTATCGTGATGCCCTTTGGCCTCACCAACGCGCCGTCCACATTTCAGGCGACAATGAATCAGCTATTTCGTGCTCACCTTCGCCGTTTTGTTGCTGTCTTCTTCGACGATATCCTCGTCTACAGTGCGACATTAGCTGATCATGTCCAACACCTGGCCATCGTGCTTCAAATCTTGCAGGACAACTCTTTTGTTGTCAAATTATCTAAGTGTTCGTTTGCTCAAACCTCGATTGATTACTTGGGGCATGTTATCAGTTTCGATGGTGTGCGGGTCGACAACTAGAAAATCGAAGCCGTCACAGCGTGGCCCATTCCGACGACAATCAAACAACTTCGGGGTTTTTTGGGACTCACCGGCTATTATCGCCGCTTCGTCCGTAACTATGCGCAACTCGCCCATGCTCTCACGGAATTATTAAAAAAGAACCAATTTGTTTGGTCGGAGGCAGCACAACAATCTTTTGAGGCTTTGAAACGCAGTTTAGTGACCACCCCTGTTCTGGCCTTTCCAGATTTTACAAAGCGCTTCGTGGTCGAAACAGACGCGTCTAGCACCGGTGTCGGCGCTGTATTATCGCAGGAGGGCCACCCTATCGCATACATCAGCAAGAAACTCACACGACAATTATCCCTCTCATCGGCCTATGTCCGCGAGCTGTATGCGGTCACCCAAGCCATCCTCAAATGGCGACATTACCTTTTGGGCAGGAGGTTCATTGTACAGACTGACCACAAGAGTTTGAGAGAGCTAATGTTTCAGGTCGTGCAGACACCCCAACAACAGTTCTATTTGACGAAGCTGCTTGGTTTTCAATTTGATGTGGTCTATCGGCCAGGCAAAAACAATCACGCTGCCGATGCTCTGTCGCGACTTTCCGGCGACGAGACCGAAGTGGAAGATACAACGATGACACAGCCCAACCCAGCTGACGAAGAATGTCACTTTTTTGCCATTTTTGCTGCCCAATCCACAATCATGGGTCAACTAAGAAAAGCCCACAATTCTCTTCCAGAATGCATAACTCTCAAGGAACAAATTTTATTGCGTCGTGCGCATGCGGATTACTCCATTCGTGATGGGCTCATTCTGTACCAGGGCAAAATATTTGTACCCAATGATGAAGAACTGAAATTGGGCCTCCTTGAATATTTCCATAGTACTCCTATTGGGGGGCACGGGGGAATTACCAAAACCCTGCAGGGTTTAGCTGAAATTTTTTACTGGGCCCAAATGCGCCAATCGGTCCAAGACTTTGTGCGTGGTTGTTTAGTATGCCAACAGACCAAATATGATACCCACAAATCTCAGGGTCTGCTGCAGCCTCTGCCCACGCCTTCAGGTCCATGGCAGGAAATTAGTATGGACTTTATTGTGGCTCTTCCAAGTTCACACGGGTACACTTCTATCTTGGTCGTTGTTGATCGACTTACAAAGTCAGCCCATTTAATTGGTCTGAAACCACACTTTACGACAGCTGTGGTAGCCGAATAATTTCTCTCTCAGGTGGTGAAACTTCATGGCTTTCCGACGCGTATTGTTTCGGACCGTGATCCCATTTTTTTCAGTGCGTTCTGGCGAGGGCTTATGAAGCATAGCGGAGTCCAGTTGCATTACAGTTCGGCCTACCATCCTCAAATGGACGGCCAAACCGAGGTTGTTAACCGGTGTCTCGAGCAATACTTGCGAGCATTTATGGCAGAGCAACCAGCGAGGTGGTCTGACTTTCTTCCTCTCGCCGAATTCTGGTATAACTCAACATTCCATTCGGCCATTCAGATGACTCCCTACGAAGCTCTTTACGGCTATAATCCCCCTCGACTGCCCGACTACCAAAGCGGCACATCTTCGGTGGATTCTGTGGATATTCTTCTTTCTCGCCAGCAAGAATTACGAGCTCAACTTCGTCGTAATCTGGACATCGCTCAATCCCGAATGAAGAAGAATGCGGATCGGAAACGTCGCGACAAAAACTTCTCTGTTGGCGATCGCGTTTTGGTCAAGCTTCACCAGTATCGTCAAACTTCGGTTGCTAAGCGCCTGAATTACAAGCTCAGCAAACGGTACTATGGACCTTTCACTATCATCGAGAAGGTTGGTGCCGTATCGTATCGACTAGCTCTTCCGGATGACAGCCGGATACATCCGGTTTTCCATGTGTCCTTACTCAAAGAATTCCACGGCGCACTTCCGATCGAAGCACCTTCACTTCCGGTGCAACCAGTTCGACTCCCACCAGTGCCAGCAGCTATTGTTGACCAACGCACCGTGACTATCGATGGAGCCACTGTTAAGCAAGTTTTGGTCGAGTGGCAAGATCGGGCTCGCGATGAGGCTACTTGGGAGGCTTGGTCTGACCTCTGTAATGTCTTTCTTCAGAAGGACCTTGAGGACAAGGTCCGTTTCGTAGGGGAGGGCAATGATACACCTCAGCAAGTTGTGGCAGACAACGAAGCAGAGGATGTGGAGGCAGAGGGTGAGTCAGCAGAGGATGTGGAAGCAGAGGGTGAGTCAGCAAATCCTAGAAGAGGAGAGCGTACACGTCAAGCGCCTGGGTGGACCAAGGATTACGAATTGGCAGTTGGCAGACCACGTCGTGGAAAGGAGCACTGATTTTCCTTCATGGTTGTGCGACATTTCATTTGCTTGCTGTAGTTGTCAGAACTATTATCATCTTTGCTCTGTTTGCTTTATATTCGAAGGGTTGTAGTATTTTCATTCCTTAGGCAGAATTTGAACCATTTTATTTGCTTTGGAGTTGTGTCCCTGACTCGAATAGGGCGTATCTTTCCTGTATTTCGTTTATCATATCAGTAAAATCCCTTCGCATTTCCTTTTTGTTCCCGTTCCCATCATCCTCATACACTGCTAGAACCAGTTTGTATCACAAATCTCCCACATTTTTGCTTAGGTTAGTCAAATATGTGATGTGCTCATCTATACCATGCTGACATGCTATTTCGAGCGCTTACGTGGCACACACCACTAATCCAACTTGTACACACATTAACCAATTAAAACCTACTAATTTGACACCTTGTAATAATTATCCACGTGGCACGATTGTGAGAAGCAAAGCTCTTGGACACTTGGCAGGAGATGCTACAGGAGGTTAGCTTTTAGATATTATAATAGATTGGAATGTTTTCAAGGAATTCAATACTGATTAATTTGTCATTTCCATATTAAGCTAACAACTCTGCTAGTGAAGGGGCATATTTTTTAAACAACCACTCTTTGTCTGCCTAAAAATGTAAAATTAGACACAACAATCTTAAGCTAGGAAAAAATATTGATTTTTTGTGACATGAACTATGAACCACAAAGTTCCAACCTTTTCTTAAAACAACCTAATAGGGTACTAAAGTCTCCATCAACTATTTAGTATTCAGTCTTCCTCAAGTAAATGCATGAATCTCAAGATATATAACAAAGAGTAATTTCACTGTATTTTACCTTCCGGCAATGATCATTTTCATTTTCATTTCTTATTTTGAGTCACGAATGAAAAATGAATGCTTGGAGGGAAGAAGTTTCTCAGTCAAGCTACTCTCGGTCCCAGATATAATAAAACTGTTGGGAATTAATAATAATAATAAAATAATATTGTTATTTGAAGCATAAATCTGTTGCATCAGATTTGAATTTTAGAGATTTAGTTTGTTTTTGAATTAGTCATATATATGAGTTAACTATTGGGTACATGATTTTAGGGATAAGTAGTTACTTTATTTTATTTCTTTTATTTAATTATGTGTATTTCCTCTATAAAAGGAATTTGATTTGTACCTATCATTATGGAGTTATGAATCAAGAAAAGTTCATGAGAAAAAGAAAAGAAAAGAAAAGTTTATGAGAGCTTCCATGTTTCTTCCTCCCAAAAATCCTAACAGTGGTATCAGTGGTATCAGAGCTTTAGATCCTGAGAGCTTGTGAGGTAGAGTAGCACATATCTCACATATTGAGATGATGTTGCTATAAGGAAGTCTCCGCACAATAAATCGTTGAAGAAGAGAGCCACTGAGACTCCAAATGGACACAAGCCAATGCTATTGTTTTGTGGCCTCTGAGGTTCATAAAAAGAGTACAAGCTCCAATGAAGATTTGAGTATTTTGGAGAGATAGTGCTCCAATGGAAAAATGGTGACAAAGTGCACCATTGGAAAAATGATGACATAATGCATCATTATGAAAAGTTAAGGAATTCTACTAGTACGAGGAACGAATCCTCATAATTACTTCAAAGATTTGAAACTTGATGTCGAGAAATTGCAAGACCTTGGTTAAAGATTCGGCTCGAAGAATATGAGATAAGAATGTTGCACAAGAAGGAAGAGAAGAAGTGAACGGTGCACAAGAAAGGAGAGTAGAGGAAGTGGATTTCTGTGAGAAGCTTACAAAATTTGATGTTTTTGGAGAGATGGTGCTCCAAATAGGTTAATGATGACAAAGTGCATCATTGAAGCTTCGAACAAATGATCCATGGAAAAGTTGAAGATTTCTGCAATTAAACTGAATTTTCTTGTGAAGAAATTTCAGTTTAAGGGAGGAATTGTTGGGAATTAATAATAATAATAATAAAATAATATTGTTATTTGAAGCATAAATCTGTTGCATCAGATTTGAATTTTAGAGATTTAGTTTGTTTTTGAATTAGTCATATATATGAGTTAACTAGTGGGTACATGATTTTAGGGATAAGTAGTTACTTTATTTTATTTATCTTTTATTTAATTATGTGTATTTCCTCTATAAAAGGAATTTGATTTGTACCTATCATTATGGAGTTATGGATCAAGAAAAGTTCATGAGAAAAAGAAAAGAAAAGAAAAGTTTATGAGAGCTTCCATGTTTCTTCCTCCCAAAAATCCTAACAAAAACATGTCTCCTCCAAATTTGATTTAATGAATGAAAGCTGCACAAGAGGGAACAAAGAGAAAACACTGTGAAAAACATAGATGAAATGTAAATATTACCACATGTTTAATAACCTAATAGAGATTGTCACGCCCGACATTGCGGAGAATGCCGATTACGACTAAAATGAGGAGTCGCCACCAAATTTTATAAGAAAAATTTGAAAAAATAATTATTGGAAAGATCTTGAGAAAAATGGTGGATAAGGAATTTTTTATAAAAAATGGTCTTAAACCAAAGACGGGTTCGGGAGCACATTTAATTTCAAGGGAAGGTGTCAGGCATCCTAGAAATTCCTTATAATTATAAGGTTACCCCAAAATAATTATTTAAATTAAATGGCCTAAATATTTATATTTAATTATCCCTTAAGTACACAAGAAACATACTTGAGACCAAGATTGATGAAGAAATATTAAATTGTAATCGCACAAATCATGAAAATAAATCACAATAAAGTATTCAAGCAATTTAATAAAGAAAAAAGAAAAAAAGATGGAAAAATTGAAAAAGTTAGACTTGACTCAGGTTTTGGAACCTAAGGCCTACGTACCTTTGTTAAGGATCAAAGTCCACGTAGTTCGAAATTAAATTGGTAATTTGGAGGTTGGTTAGAGGACTTACCTGAAATCCTCGCTTTATTGCTGAAAGTGAGAGTTAGGGTATTTAAATAATAATTATAAAAACACCCAAAACTATAGAAAAGCATGTGTACATTTCAAGTGTACCTGCAGGATTTAATATTCTCTGGATTCGCTCAAGATAATATTATTATTTTTTTTGATTTTTATGATTTTTATGAATTAAAGGGTCGGCCTAATAATCTCATGTATTTATTAGATGGATTAAATTGAAATTTACAGTCTATTTTTTATCCTAAAATATTTGAGTCATGAATCCCATGATATTTTATGAATTATAAAATAATTATCTTGGCCTAAATTGATTAGTCTCAAGATAAAAAATTGTAATCTCCTAACCAATATATTTAACAAAACGAAGGGGAGAAAACAAGTCACATCAATATAATAATATATGATAATAGGCCTAATGAATTGGCGCTCTAAGGACCCGGACTGATGGCGGCCAAGGCTCATTTGGGGAGATTACCTGATCAAGAACGCCGAATGGGCCCGCACCATCCAAGAACGCCATAACCAGTCCAACAGTCTTAAAGGTCAAAAGACATGGATCATCGGCGCCTAAAGACCAGTAAGGAAATCATCCGTCATGGGCGCCGAATAACTACATGACAGGTAAGAACGCCAACACCTAGGCGTCGATAAGGAAGACGTACAAGAGAACGCCTCCACATCAAATAGGAGTCGAAGAAGTTAGGGGACACACGTATCTCTTATTATATACGCCTCTAGCACAATCTTAACTGCCAGATCAGTTAAGATCACGATCCGTTGAGGTTTCCCTGAACATTCGTGCCAAGTCAGCATAATTGGTTAGGATCACAATCAGATATGGAACCAAATCTGGATCCTATCAGATTATCCTCAACTAGTATAAAAGGGAAGCCAAAAGCACTGGAAAAAGGTACGCACTATTGCCATTTACACATATTATTTGTTCTCAAGCTATTTACTGACTTAAGCATCGGAGGTGAATCGCAGGGCCATCCCTGTGCTTTCATTGACTTGCAGGTGACTTCTGACCCAAAGTTGCCTCATCGAACCAGGTAATGCCCTACGGCCAAAACCAGGTTCATCAATATATAATATAATACATAATATAATATATTATATATTATATATTATATATTATATATTATATATTATATATTTACATATGGACATACACAGAGAAGAAAGGAGCGCACAGTGACACCTTCGTTTTCGCAAAGCACGCACAGCACGGGGAAGAAGCATTCAAAATATTTATGCTAAAATTACGAATTGACCCCCATGAGTTTCTAGAATTTTCACATAGGTCCCTGGACACAAAATATACAGGGACCAAAGTGGAATTAAATAAATGTTTTCCGGGGTCAAAAGGTAATTTACAAAAATATGGGGAGCAGAAAGATATTTACAGAACAGTCCAGATTCTGGGTAGAAAATTCAGTTTAGTCCCTATCAGGTACTAAAAGTCATGCTTTTGATTGAATTTCTCAACCGTCGAAACGCCTTTGGAGAATAACTCTATTGTTCCTTCATCTGGGCCTTAAAAGCTAACCCATAGGTATTCAAACCCTTCCCCAAAAATGATATGAAGATGAGAAAGAAAATAAAAGATAAGAAAGAAAATTAGTCGAAATTATGGACTCACCTCTTGAATTTTCTCTCTCCAAAATCAGACTTTCTCTCTCTAAAAATGAAATTTTCCCTCTCTAAAAATCTGATTTTTCTCCTTTTTTTCCCTCTCAAAGTTGTATTTTTTCCTACAAACACCTCATCTATTTATAGGCCTGAAAGGAGAATCAGTGGGAATCAAGAATTAATGTTAATTGATACGAAAATATTTCCAATAATCAACCCAATCACCAAATTAAAATTGGTGATCAAATTTTGAATACTTGATATATAGCATTTACAAGAAATGCACATTTTTACAAATGGTTAAGGTTTAGGAGGTAAGAGGGAGTGGGTTCAAACCCCCACGTTGCCACTTTCACCATTTTCCTTACCTTTTCTTCTTCTTTTTTTTAATATATTTTTTATTTCATTTTTATTTATTTTATTTCTATTTATTTTGAGACTCTCCTTTTTTTTTTTCCTTTTGAGAATTTTTATTAAAATTAAGACTTTGAAAACTCAAAATTCTTATTTCATTTTGAATGCCCAATAGGTTTATTTATAAAAGGGTGGCCCAAAACTTTAATTTATTTACATAAAGACCTGGTCAAAATCGGATGTTCATAGAGATAATTAATATCAAACATATATCAGTTATTCTCCTTGTTCAAAGATGAATAGCAACAATATTGTATAGAAATCTTTTAAAAGCGTAGTTCATGCATCATAAAAGAAAAGCCCATAAAATTACATACATCAAAACCACAATCTGCAAGGATGAAGCCTGAAGATTGTTCTGGAGTATTAAGAAACCAAGTATCACCACCCTGATCATATCTCAAAAATGGCATCAATGGAGTATGTGCAGGATTTGCTCCTACAACCTAAGAAAAACATTGGAAATTGTAGAGTATATAGCTTAGACTTGAGCAAGTATAGTGTTTCAGCAGAAGTCTGTTGTGACAGTAGTGTTTTAGCCCAAGTCTCCTGCTACAATTTAGAATGTCAAATTAATCATTCTAAAGGAAAAAAAAATTTAAACCTTAGACTTAAAAGCCTGACATAAGAATCAAAATCATTCATCCCAAACCAAAATACAGAGAGTGAAAAAACTAATTTGTAGTTTAGATTCCTCAAGAGAGATTAGATATCCTTACACATTGGATGACACATCCTTTTTTAGCTAAAAGAAAGTTCAGTCTTAAAGTAAAGAGGTTAGGACCATGGTTGAAATACTTACTGCAAGTCAAGTTATGTGAAATAATTAAAAAGCAAAGAGATCCAAATAAAGTAAATAGATCTAAAAGTACCTTGCAAGATGCAAGGTTGAGTTGTATAAGCCTCTTTATGACACGAAATGCAATGCTTGCAAATGGCAACAAAATTAAAACCTGGAACATAAAATAATAAAAGACATCATCACATATTCAAACATTACAAACTATCCATTAAACATGTCTAGAAAGTTGGAGCTAAAGTCTAAATAGTCATCAATGTCCTTTGATTTAAAATAACACAAATATATATACAGCATGAAGTCAGAAGCAGGGAAACAATGCCTAAACAAATAGGGGAAAAGAGGCACATCTCACCTTGTTAGTAGTGATAGAAGATGGAGGTGAAGCTGATAGGAATTGTGCCCTAGGGCCAATCCTTTTTCTGTATATGTTATGAACATATGGATTAATTTATAGAGATAAATTAATGGTTTTCACATTATTAGCATGTTTACTGTGATTACGTCCATGATTAATTATATGATAATTAATCTAAATCTGCCCCTGATCGATTGTTTTCGTGGGAGCGAAAATGAACTCAGATCAGCATGACCTCAGTGCATAGAGATGCACGCACTAGATGCTGGAATGAGAGTCATGGTGCAATTACGTAAAGGGTTACGAGTTGCTGGACTGACCCGGAGAGTCCTGCATAGGTTTAGTCATCAGCTTGCCTCTCTTGTACGCCTGTCACGACGCCTTAGACCTGAGGTCATCATTATTCCGGCGTTGCAGTTGTCAGACTTTGGCTTAGTCTAACGTTGCCCGTGCTGAGGAATGTGGACTGACCAAGACTGGGATTTTGTTCCCCATTAAATTGGGAGATATCTTACTGGCGCCCTCGATGAGTCTGTCCAGGAAAATGCGTGGCCACGCTAGTATATGGGACTTACTCAAGGAAATCGAGAAAGTAAAGGTTTGGATCATGGATGACTTTCGCGTGCCTGATCCATGACCAAGATATCGCAGAACAATAGGGTCGGTGCCTAGGAGGTACGAATGTTAAAATCAGTTCTGGTAACGATCGATCAACTCACGTGTTTTGGGTAGTCGCGATGGCTTGCTAGAGTCCGCTCACGACTTGTAGGACATAGAGATGACCTACTGCCAACTTCACGTGGGGCCTGCTGGGTCACACACGAGCAGGATTAGAACACACTTTTAAGGGACACGAATTAGGGTAATTCGTGGGTCACTCCGTGGCCTAATTTAAGACACAGAGGAAATGTCTGGGACATTATGTCTTGTCTTAAATTTTCTACATGTTTAAATTATTGGTAAATAATTAATAGAGATTAATTATTTGCAA
>QANZ01007441.1:0-12603 GCA_003254925.1 Chamaecrista fasciculata
AACCCTATATATATATAAGGCCTAAAGTCGACTAAAAAGAGAGACACTCATACCTTGGGATTTTCGACTTAGCCACCAAAAGTTCACAAGTCCAAAAGTGTTTTGAGTCTTGGTGAAAGTTTGTGAGAGAATACACAACCCTAGGCTTTCTAGAGAGAGAAAGTGGCGCAAACCCTAAAATAGTTTTAGGATTTGTGAGTTGAGTTGTGTGAAAGATCAAGAACACCATTCTTGATCTGAGGCGCCATCTATCTTGGAAATTCGAGAAGTGTTCTTGAATCCAAGAACACCGTAGATAAGGTTCCCGGTTTGCTTAGAGAAGTAAACGTGGCTAGCACCTAGGCATCTGCCAAACTGTTCGTGTGGATCACCGGTGGAGGGAGCACACTCGGAGTGGACTCCTCAGATTCGTAAACGCAAAGAACATTCATTGACTTGGGTAAATTCTTGACCTTATACCGATACAGATTCATATAGCGGCTCTATTGGGAAAGAAATCGCTGTGTACTTTTATGTTTGGTTTTAAAATTTTATTTTATATCCGTTGTCGCTTCCGCTGTGTGCATGGCGATTTCCCAACAGATACTACGAACCTATTATAGTAAGTGATAACTCCCCAATGATCACAAACTGGGTCCACAATAACACCCAACATAGACTTGTAATTAATAATTGTGCATATCCTTCCTTGAATAACATCGGGACAAATAATTCTGGTGAACTCATACTTATTGATATCAAAACAAACAGTATAGTTGTTCAGATCCAACGAACTCAGTGGAGCTTGAGACAATAAATAGATGACACCATCAATACAGATATTGTTCGAGTGCTGAACATTCTTAACACAATCCAAAATTCCTAGATGTGTCCACCTCTTGTTCAATGAGTTGTAAACAAACGCCCCTGCTCGACGCCTGTCTTTGAATTCATAAATGAGGAGAACATGGCTAGAAGATGGATTTTTGAGATAACCAAGACAAACTTTAAGATAACCTGCCAAACAATACATTAAATTTATTAAAAATTGCCGAAACTAAACTTGAAAAAAAAAACATAACATACTTATTAAAAAAATTTAATAAGGCATACATCTGTATGGCAAACCCATAGGAAGATCTATAGAACGCATTCTCTTAGTGAGAGGATTGCATAGCATGAGGCGTTCGATGGAGTCAGCATAACAGAATTTTAGACATATAATGCCCTGACAGACACCAATCAGTGAGTATTCATCGAGGGAGTGGAACCTTTCGTGATCTAGTGCATCTCTATAAGACGCAGAACCACTCGGCGATTTATAGACATGAATAGTGCGGCAGTACTTATCAAACGACGGCTTGTTGCAACAATGTAGCAAAAAATTGTTCGAACGCCTCCAACTTAGTAATTGCAACTTCCAGATATATTCATCTCGTAGACTATCACGCCAGTTCCGTGAAACCAATCTCATGGACCCTAGCCCACTTGGAGGTACACGCACAATTATTTCAATGATTACATCCATTGGGAAGGTAGGATTACTGAAAAAATCCAACGAATTCATATCTCCAAAATATGTGAAGAATTATATTCCAGGAAACATGTTTAATGAACCACAATCCAGTGATAACTCGATTATATAGTGAAGTAAGGCGGCAAACTCAAAATATCAAAAAATGTTTGATGACTTTTAAAATGGCGGGAAGTAGAAATAAATATCTTGTAAGTGTATAATTTTATTAAATTCGACTCATAAAATATTCTTTAAATTGACAACAAAAGATTCTTATAAAGATTTTACAAATTTAATCAGATATCTACCGGGTTTAAAAAAAAACAAAAAGAATAACAATGGTAGATNCAAATTTAATCAGATATCTTCCGGGTTTAAAAAAAAAACAAAAAGAATAACAATGGTAGATGTTGATATCTAATTAGCGCTAATCCAAAAATAATATTTTGAAACTTTTTTGCAAGCTCGTTTCTGGTGATGAAATATTAAATAATGGATGATGTTGAACAAAAAAACGTTTTGGTAGTCCAATCTAGGGATTTTGTTAATATCATTGGGAAAAAACATTAACTTTACAATTTGTATGAGAGAAGTCATTAACAACCCTCCTTCTCTTACCCTAAAACATCACCACCACACTTCGTCGTCGGCGAAATACGATGGTTTAAAATATAAAACATTTAAAATAAAATTGAACTTAAATTAACATTTAAAACAAAAAGAGATTTATGAACTATTATGTTATCAACCCCTCACTGATTTAAGGATATTCTGCTTTTAAAAAATAAAATTGCTAACATGACAGACTATTTTAAATGTTTTGAAGTTCAATGATTAAAAATTTTATCATATATACATGAATGATTTTCCATTAAATTGATTATGTTAATAATATATTTAAATTCCGAAAGTGATGGAAAATATGATTATGATTTAATAAAATACAGTTGCTGAAAATGTTATCCATTATATATAAATGTAATAAATAATATGATATTAATGGAAATCAAATTCGTAAAGTTCATGAATTTTTCAATATATAGAAATTTATGAAAAGAAATACATTTACAATTATACTATTTATCTTACCTTATATAATAATTTACTAAAAATAAAAATACCATTCTAGCCAACAAATTAACATCTACTTCATAAATGTTTTCCAAAAATATCATAAAATAGTGGCAAAATAATGATTTCGAAAATCTTTCAGGCTTTGATCTTTTATTTTATAGCCTAATTGGCACTATATTCATCTATTTATCATTTAATTTGCATTTAACACTATTCAAATCAACCATATATTAATTGAAGATATTCACAGGTCTTTTGAATTAACCAAAATTTTTTAAATTGGAAGATTTTCACAATCTTTTTTTTATCCAAGAAGATTTTCACAATCAGTTTGTTGCAAAAATCTATATAAGAATCTTATCATATATATATATGAGCAATTTATAATTAAATTAATTATCTTAATCAAAATTTTTAAATTTGTAGGATCTTCACAATTAGTTTGTTGCGAAAATCTATATGGAAATCTTATCATATAAATATGAGTGATTTATAATTAAATTGACTATCTTAATAAAAAAAGTATTTATCAAAAATAAATAAATAAACAAATTAAATACCAAAAATTGAGGGTTGATTTAAATTAATATGATTCTGATTTATAGATTAAATGGCTAGCAGCAAAATATATCTTAAGACTTAAATAATAAATAATTAAATTATGCATATTTGTAAGTAANCAAGAGCCAAAAAAAAAAGAAGCAGAAAAGAAACAAAAAAACTCGCAGCCACCAAGCAGCAGCTCGAGACCAGAAACGCGAAAGAAATTAAGGGGGATGAATCAGCCTGTAATCCCCAGCACCAACCCTATCCTGAAGAAGAAGGTGAGACAGCCCCATCGGCGGCGAAGCAAGACGATGGACACCCACCACTCCATGAGCGTCGCAGCCAACATTAGCTAAAAAATCAGCGCACGAATTCGTCTCCCTCCATCGATGCTCGATGGTCCAGTGCTGGAAAAGACGAAGAGTCGACCAGATCTCCGTCAAGATGTTCCGAATGTCAGAGATGGAAGGGTTGCCACTTTGCACAGCAGTAACAAGCACCAATGAGTCACACTCAATCTCGATGCATCTAAGTCCAGTCTCCGCAGCAAGCCTCAACCCCTCGAGGAGTCCCCAAGATTCAGCCTTGAGGACTGAGCAAACGCCGATAAAACGGTAAAATCCCGCAACCCAGCATCCATATTCGTCCCTGATTAAGCCACCACAACCGCCGTGAGGGACTCACGCCGGAGAGCACCGTCAGTATTGAGCTTGAACCACCCACCCCGAGGACAGCTCCACGCAACCTGGACTTGAACACGAGGTATGTGATGGATCTCGAAGTTAACATCAATCTTTCCTCTATCATAATCCTGAATAGTGCTTCTAATAACATCAGCTGGCTTGTAGGGTCTTTTAAAATCGTCCTTGTGAACAGCAGCATTCCTCCAGGCCCAGATTTTCCAAGCAGCAATTGCCCAAACCCTGCTCCAGGTAACATCAGCATCTGTACTCAAACAATTATTCAAGTTAGTAATAATCCAATCATTGTGGTTAGTCCCATAAAAAACTCCAAAGTGTCTAGGATCAACTAAGGAGTTCCAGACAAAGGAGGCCTCAGGGCAATCACGAAGAACATGCAGGGTTGTTTCCACAACATTTGGGCACTTATGACACCAAGGTGAGCCCCCAAACCACTTGTGGCATAATTCCCTGGTTAAGATTCTGTTATGAGAAATAAACCAAATAAAATGCCTAGCTCTCTCAGGAATATCGAGTTTCCAAATTTTCGAAAATAATTGATCTTTAGGAAAAGTTTTCACTCTGCACAAATAGGCCGATTTAACAGAGAAGTTACCATTGCTGGTTCCTCCCCAAACACAGAGGTCTCTCCCCCTAGAGGCCGAAGGGCAAATTTCAGAGAGGAAACTATTAAAACACTGAGCATTAAGAGTGACCTTAAGGTAATTGAAATCCCAATTCCCACTACTCGTAACCATATCTTTGACAGTACACATAAGATCATTAACAGGAATAGACATGTTGATACTGTGAATAAGAGGTTCCTTTCTATTACCCCAATTATCAGTCCAAAACCTAGTGTTGTTACCATCCCCAACAATCCACTTTTGGCCTATTATAATAGCATTCCAAAGCTTGGCAACTTCTTTCCAAAGAAGAGAATCGTTGTTTTTCACAATAATATCCCTGTTCAAATCACACCCTCTACCATACTTGCCAATTAGAACCTTACTACAAATATTATCCGGTTTAGATTTAACATTCCATCCTATTTTCATAAGAAAAGAGTCATTCATCTCAGAGAGATGCTTAATTCCTAGACCCCCACAACTTTTATCTCTACACATCATGTCCCAATTAATTGTATGAGCTTTCCGGTTATTATTATCATGACCCCAAATAAAATTCCTTTGAATTTTTTCAATCTCAGTACAAATAGACTTGGGAATCCTATTAGATTGCATAGAATAGTAAGGAATAGAGGATATCACCGATTTAGCAAGGGTTACCCGTCCGACAAAGGACAAGCAATTGGCTTTCCATCCTGCAAGCTTAGAATTAATCTTATCTAGAACACGAGAGAAGTCTCTCTTGGTTTGCCTCCCATGGAGAAGAGGCATGCCAAGATAAGAACCCAAATCATTAGTGTGAACAAAACCAGATTTAAAAACAATACGATCTCTTAAAATAGAGTCCACATTTTTTGAAAAGAAAATTCTGGTTTTCTCCACATTAATTTTTGTCCCGTAGCATTACAAAAGAGATTTAAACAATCAATCATACAAATAAGTTGGTCCTCAGAAGCTTCCCCGAATAGGATAATATCATCTGCAAAAAATAGATGAGAAATAAGAGGACCAGAACGGCCAGCTCTAAGGGTCCTCCAAGTACCGATCTCCACATTCCTCTCAATAAGCTGTGATAATTTTTCAAGACAAAGCACAAATAAATAAGGAGATAGAGGGTCACCCTGTCTAAGACCTCTAGACGGCTTAAAAGAATCAGTTTTATTGCCATTCCAAATAATATTGTATGAAGAGGAAGAAATACAATTTATGATTAGATTTCGCATTCTAGGAGGGATATTCAACTCAGCAATAACATTAGCAATTGCACTCCAATTGACCCTATCATAGGCCTTTTCAAGATCAATTTTAATGGCCATATATGCATTTTTACCATTCAGCCTCCTCATACTATGAAACATTTCTTGAGCTATAATAATGTTATCCTGAATACTTCTTCCAGGAACAAAGCTAGCTTGGAGAGGGGAAACCCAAGCAGGTAAGAAATTCTTTAAACGATTAACAATTATTTTCGAGATGCATTTATAAATAACATTGCATAAAGATACAGGCCTAAACTGACTTATGAATTCGGGGCTCTCAATCTTAGGAATAAGGACAATTAGGGTTTTATTTATATCCTCCAAGTTATACTCGCTGTTGAAAGCTTTAACCACAACTTCATACATACTGTTATTGACAGTTTCCCAACTTTTTTGGAAAAAAAACAGCAGGATAGCCATCATCACCTGGAGCTTTAGAACCTCCCATCGAAAAAAGAGCATTTCTAAGCTCCTCCCTAGAAGGGGGGTCATCCAGCTTGCTCAAAACCTCTTGCGGAAACTGATGGAAATGCCTAGCAGAAGAAATCCAGTCCCTGGAGATCCTGTCCTCATTGAAAAGGTTAGAAAAATAAGATATAGATAAGTTCTTAATTTCATCAATATTATCGACCCATTCCCCATTCTGGTTTTTAAGCATATTAATCCTATTTTTCCTTCTTCTAATAATGGTTTTTGTATGAAAGTATCGAGTATTCCTATCCCCCTGTATGAGCCATTGACATCTGGATTTTTGTTGCCAAAGAATTTCTTCTTGCATAAGAATACTATTTAAATCAGTTTGAAGCTCATGTTCAAGTTTATGCAAAAAACGGTTTTGGGGATAGCTAGAGTCTTTTTGAATACCTTGAAGCCTGTTAAGTATGCGTCTTTTTTTTTTCTGCCTATGTGACCAAAGACATCCTTATTCCACACTTTCACCTTATTGGTAAAGTTATTAACATTAGAGCACCAATCAATATGACTATTCCATTGGCTTTTAACAAAATCAGGAAAATAATCATGTGTAAACCAAATAGCTTCAAATCTAAAGGGTCTATTGATATAGGAAGGGGGGGGGGGGAGGGATTTACTTTAAGTAAGAGCGGATGGTGGTCTGAATAGACTCTAGGAATAACACTTACAGTAGCTTCAGGAAAAGAAGTTCTCCAACTTTCATTGCAAAGTAATCTGTCTAGTCTTTCCATAATTCTGTCATAACCGCCAACTTTTGGGCCAAACCATGTGAATTTAGGACCATCAGCTTTGACGTCCAGGAGATGACAATCACTGATCCAGTTTCTGAAAAGCTGTCCACGACGGGGGTCAAAAGGAGCACCACCCGTTTTTTCCGAAGTATCGACAACTTCATTAAAGTCACCAATGAGAGCCCAGGCTTTGGAGATCGGGGGCATAGAATTGAGCATGTCCTGCCACAGCTGCACACGCAAATCGGGGTGAGGACTAGCATAAACAATGGTGAGGTACCACTTTAAATTATTACATTCAATATGCAATTGTATATAGTTTTGATGAGTGATGTAAGAATGGACTGTGATCATATTTGAATGCCAAGCAAACCAAATACCACCACTCCTACCATTTCCATTTTGGCAAACAAAATTTTTAAAACCAACTTTTGCAAATACATTACCAGCTTTACTGGAGTCACATTTAGTCTCCATTAAAGCAATACAAGTGGGATTATATTTATCAATATAGTTTTTTAAATGTCTAGAAAAATTGGGGTTACCAGCCCCACGACAATTCCATGATAGAACCTGCATAAGAAAATAAAAGAAAGGTTAGTGATCTTGGAGATGCCCAAGGGCGTCTCTCATGACAACATCTTGCTCATCAGCTCCTTGTAGGGTGCAGGGCACCATATTAGCATCATCCTCATCGTCCGAGATTTCCAAATCAGGGGGTTTTGGTGGCTGCCTCCCTAAGCTAGTTTCCCCCATCTCCCTAATATTGCTAATGGTGTTAATAGCTTGTATTTTAGGTCTAATGACAGGGGAGTTGGGCTATTCATTCACCTCCGCCACTTCTTTACCTTTATACTTAGTGTTGTCTTTCCTAGGCCTTGTAGAGCCCCTACTTAGACCCCCCTAGGGGGATAATGTCTAGATAAGCCTTCCCTAGCACCTTGCCCAGCCCCTCTGCTGGAAAGTACTTCATTATTGACCAGGTTTTCTTCATCACTATTCAAAAACTCATTTAAAGAGTCCCCGTCTTCACTCTCACTCATCTCAATATCACTTACAAGTCCTGCAAGAGCTAAAAATCTAGATTGATCTTTATTGGTAACTTTGTTGGCCTTTTCTTTTACAGGATTTGTCTTTTTTGGGCTAGGGGGCTTCTCCTCATCATGAACATTGGAAGCTTTGGGTTTTCTGGGCCTTCTTGTTTTTTTAACAACCATCCAAGGTCCAAACTTAGGAACCTCCTTATTGACTGCATTAGTAACTTGTTGTTGTTGTTGGGCAATAGTGTCTTCCTTTAACTTTGCGCATCCTTCACTAGTATGACCATATCTGCCACAATCAAAACAAATTAGATGTATGCTCTCATATTCTATAAAGTATTTCTGTCCATCAAGAATATATTTAGATGTTAGAGGTTTAGACAAATCTATTTCAACACAAATTCGTGCAAATTTGCCCTGAGATTGCTTTGTTGTAGTTGTATCAATCTTTATTGTCTTTCCTATGCTGTTACCAAAACAGGTAAGAAATTTATTGTCAAAACAATCAAAGGGTAAATGTGGAAATCTAAGCCAAACAGCCACTGATTTAATGCAGTCAGATTCTGGGTTGAAATCTGGGAACCATTTTCTTACTGTAAGGTAATGATCCAATATAATCCATGGACCCTCACTTAGCACAAAATTGAGATCATCCTCATTATTAAATCTGACTAGGTAGTAATCATTAGGCAAATCAATGATTTCAAAAGTTCCCTTGCAGGCCCATAAATCTGTTACTTTCTTGACAAGAAAATTAAAATCCACCGTCTTACCAAGAAGTTTTATGATTAGTGTTTTTTGGAGGGGAATTCCCATCCTTTCTCTTTCAGGTTTTGATATGGACACAAGAATGCAGGATTCTTCCCCTTCATGGTTCTGAATAGAAGTGAAGCCTTGCTGATTTTTATCACTGGACACTCCAGTTTCTTGAATTGGGACTGAAGATTGTTCGAGGATCATGTTCTCAGCCACTGTTGGTCTCGCTGTATTGTCTAGGCTTGAATAATGAGGAAAGTTAGCTACTGCATCTCTGTATGATGGCTCTGTAACTTCCGTATTGCTTACTCTTTCCCCAATTAAGGGGATGTCTTCATATGAAATTGGTGTGGTGGAATGGCCAGTAAACTCGTCGTCCCCATCCTTCATTTTCTTCTTGGACCTTGCTAAGTCATCGGCTTCATCTTCAGAGGCTTTCTTGGAATTTTCTTGAATATCCATTGCTGGGATCTTGGAGCGCTAAAGAAAGCGCATTTTTTATGGTCAAAACTTCATTTGGAGCGCAAATCATGCATTTTGAGGGTTGATTTAAAGACAATACTTTAATAAATACATAAAAACATTAAATTTATATGAAATAAATAGTTTGAGATGTAAGAATACAAACCGAGATTAAAAATAACATTACGAAGTGTAAAAATACAATAATTAAAGCTCAACCCCTAACTAATTACATATGTGGTCATTTTCAGTTATACCCCAATATTTTTTTTTCAGTTATACTCTCAACGTTTCACATTTGAGTCAATTATAGCTCAACCCATAACTAATTACATAATAGTTCAGAATGTTTGTCATCTTTAACAAACAAGTCTTTAGAAGCCATTAACAACCCTCCTTCTCTTACCCTAAAACATCACCACCACACTTCGTCGTCGGCGAAATACGATGGTTTAAAATATAAAACATTTAAAATAAAATTGAACTTAAATTAACATTTAAAACAAAAAGAGATTTATGAACTATTATGTTATCAACCCCTCACTGATTTAAGGATATTCTGCTTTTAAAAAATAAAATTGCTGACATGACAGATTATTTTAAATGTTTTTAAGTTCAATGATTAAAAATTTTATCATATATACATGAATGATTTTCCATTAAATTGATTATGTTAATAATATATTTAAATTCCGAAAGTGATGGAAAATATGATTATGATTTAATAAAATACAGTTGCTGAAAATGTTATCCATTATATATAAATGTAATAAATAATATGATATTAATGGAAATCAAATTCGTAAAGTTCATGAATTTTTCAATATATAGAAATTTATGAAAAGAAATACATTTACAATTATACTATTTATCTTACCTTATATAATAATTTACTAAAAATAAAAATACCATTCTAGCCAACAAATTAACATCTACTTCATAAATGTTTTCCAAAAATATTATAAAATAGTGGCAAAATAATGATTTCGAAAATCTTTCAGGCTTTGATCTTTTATTTTATAGCCTAATTGGCACTATATTCATCTATTTATCATTTAATTTGCATTTAACACTATTCAAATCAACCATATATTAATTGAAGATATTCACAGGTCTTTTGAATTAACCAAAATTTTTTAAATTGGAAGATTTTCACAATCTTTTTTTTATCCAAGAAGATTTTCACAATCAGTTTGTTGCAAAAATCTATATAAGAATCTTATCATATATATATATGAGCAATTTATAATTAAATTAATTATCTTAATCAAAATTTTTAAATTTGTAGGATCTTCACAATTAGTTTGTTGCGAAAATCTATATGGAAATCTTATCATATAAATATGAGTGATTTATAATTAAATTGACTATCTTAATAAAAAAAGTATTTATCAAAAATAAATAAATAAACAAATTAAATACCAAAAATTGAGGGTTGATTTAAATTAATATGATTCTGATTTATATATTAAATGGCTAGCAGCAAAATATATCTTAAGACTTAAATAATAAATAATTAAATTATGCATATTTGTAAGTAAATAATTAAATGGCTTGAAAATTATATATATATTAGAGAAATTTAAGGGGAGTTCAGAATGCTGACATGTCAAGTTTATAATTAACTGCATTTGCCAAATGGCATAGGTTAGCTTCATTGCACTCAATTTTATAATAGATAATAGATAGATTGCTAATTTAAGCCAAATATAGTTTAATTAAATACAATAATTAAAATAAATCAGATGAGATATCCTTTTTTTAAGAAGGAAGTCAAGTTAAAATAAATTAAATTAAATTAGATAATTTGATAAATATTTTTTTTTGGTAGGCCATTTGATAAATCTTTTTCTTAAGAGTGAAGTCAAGTTAAAAACTTTGATCATGATCCCTTTTAAACAATTTAAAATTTAAAAAATCTCAAATCTAATGCAAATATCAAGTCAAAATCTTAAGTTTCAGCCCAAGCTACTCTATAAATAGAGAGCCAATTCCAAACCCTAGGAGTCTAGGACCTTTCACGACAAAATGCAGGCTCTTCTACCCTCTTCTCATCTTCTCATTTTTCGGGGTCTACAAGTAAGTTTTTATTTTATTTTTCCTTGACTTGATCACGAATCTTTAATATTTTTCCTAGATAATATCATATCTTAGTAGGCTACCATAAATATTTCAGAAATATTCATATGTAAATAGTACCCTTTTGTATTTTCTGAAAATGGTCGCTCAGAATAACACTATTTCTAAGCTGTGAGTAGTTTTCAATTGTTTTCAAACTTCAATCAGTGAACATATTTTATAAAATTATTTTTCCGTAAAAATAGTCATCATAGGCTTTCTGAATCGTATTTATTTTTGCTGAAATTCAAAGCATTGAATTCTTTACAAATTCCAAAACACAAGATATTATTCATTTTCTTGAGACGGCACACAGAAAAATGATTCAATTTTGCAGACTCATAATTTTTTTGTCCAAAATGTTTTTCGGGTGAACTTTGATGGTAAACTTAAAATATTCTGTCCAGTTTTATTATTAAAAAGTTTGGTTTGATTTCATAAATATTTCTATTTTAGGAAGATTTAATTCTTTCAATGTCCGATCCTGGAAAATTTTGGGCAACTGTCACTATTTGATTTATTTCTCTTAAAATGCAAATCATTTCAAATTAAAACCAAATGGATTTGAAAGCTAACATGCAGGGGAGGATCTGACGTTTGATTTGTGGATTAAAAGTCCCTGGAGGTATACGTTCTCTTTTTATGTTTTGGAAGCTAGAAAAGTGTTTAAGTTGAATGAATTTATACTTATCTCAAACTAATCTTTAGGGTTAAAGATTCAATCTTTAAATCAAAGATTTGGTTATAATTATGGAATCTTTAGGTTATCCCTTAAATATCATAATATTGAAATATTAAATAAGTTATCTTTAGGTTAGTGTTGTAAACAAAGTGTAATCCCCCTATACGTAAAAAGCATCATGCTGGGCACATAATATCATTTCGTGCTTCAGTATTGTAGTGGATGGCAATATTAGGTCAAGATCATTAATTCAAATCATAAGATATTTTAGGGTTTATAACTCAAAGTATTTTAGGATAAAAGTTAGGTCTAAATTAGTCTAATTCATCGTGTTGAGATTATTAGGTCCTTTATTCTCTATTAAAAGAATCAAGATCATTAGTTTGAATCATAAAATATTTTAGGGTTTAGTATTTTAGAACAATAATTAGGTCTAAATTAGTCTAATTTATCGTATTGAAATTATTAGGTTACCTCTTTTATCTCCTAAAAAGTACAATAAATTTAGGGATAGATCTTGATAATATTTTTGATGTCACCTAAAGTATTTAAGTTAATTCTCCACAAACATAAAAATAATTTTAGCGCAAAAGATATAATATTTAAAGATTTTATCTTTTAAGATAAAGATAAGCCTTTAAGTTAGAATATTATAAC
>QANZ01007442.1:0-12035 GCA_003254925.1 Chamaecrista fasciculata
TCACAGAGTTAGCATATTCAAGTTTGATTTTAATTTTAATTTTTTCTTTCCGCTGCGCTCCCTCTGTGATTTCCCAACAGTGACATCCACCGTAACCTATTCGGACGAGCACCGTACTCAGTGGTCTACGCCGTCGGGTTCCGCCATGCTCTCCTTCCGGTCATCGTCGGCGGTGGCTCTAGCCGCCGGCGGTGAACAGTGCTCCGACCCCACTATTTTTTTTTCTTTTATTTTTATAATTATTATTTTATTTATATTAATTATTTAATAAACTGATTATTATAATAATTAATATTGGGGTCCAAATATCTCTAGAGAATCTAGACAAATCTTCTCATTTTAGGTTCAAATCAATTTTGAATTTCATAAAATTTAAAATAACACATATTTAAATTTCAAATTTCAAAAGATTTGGCAATATCTTATCTGAAAAAGATACCTAAACACCATATTTAAAACTTTTGACCTATCACAAAGATTAAACCAGGATAATAACAAATATCAAAACTGGGAACCTAGGCATATTCCTAAGTTCATCAAAATCATGAATATTATCATGGAGAACCTACACATGTTCTTAAGTTTTAAACACAATCTATTTACATACACATGATAATATATACATTAAATATTATCTATCCCCAAAACATTTTAGGGAATATGAGAATAACTTTACATAAATAACTCATATTTACATAACCAAAATATTAATTTGGGAAAGGGATATAATTATATCCCTACAACATTTTGGAATCACAAATTCCTGGAGAACAGAACACTAGCATAAACCTGGCTCTGATACCAATGAAGGATTTCGGATCCCCAAGAACCGAAACCCGAATCATAATTATAAATCCAGGAAATCATAAAACATATTGCGGAACTTACTAACCTGGACGACATCGCTAATACTCTAGATCTTGCTAGTGGCTCTGCTCCACCAAGACTGATCTCCAAACGTTGATCTCCTCGTCACGAACTCTACCAAATGGTGAGACTCTACCTACTAGAGGTAGAGTCATGTTTCCACGACTGATCGCTGAAGAACAACTCTAAGAGAGAGGAGAAAAAATAACTATGTGTGTTCTCTCGATATGAGAGCCCCCAATCCAACTCATGGACTTGAGCAACTTGAATGATGGGGAACCACTCCTATTTATAGGAGAATGGGAAAGCTCCCAACTACTAACTATCCGATGTGGGACTTCATTAAAATAGCTCACATTCCAATGAGTTAACCCATAACTCAATTGGACTCCCATATGGGCAGATATTTAGCCCACAAAATCCAACAAGTTTACTATTGTACTACCCCATATTAATTACTTATGAAAAAAATCAACATTTTGTAAGTTTAGTGGAAGAGAAGTTGATCTTGAACATGAAGTTAAAGCTTAGAGATCATTATATACAATAAGTCACAAATTTTAGGAATTTGGGAATGAAATGCAAAATAAAGGAAAAAAAGAGGAGAACATTAATCACATGATTCAAACAGGAAACATAGTTGATGAAATGGAGAAAGACCTTTATTTTTGATATAAGAGTGCCACTTAAACTAGAAAAAAAAAAATTACCACACGACTGTAAGACCCACTTTATTTTATGATATTGAATGTTGGGCGATAAAAAGACAACTTTGAGAAAAAATTTAATGTGACTGAGATGAGAATGCAACGATGGATGAGTGATCATACTAGGAAGGATAAGATAAAAAATGAGATCATGAGAGAAAGTTGAGGTAACACCTATCATAGAGAAGTTGGTAGAAACATGTGTGAGGTTGTTTGGGCATGTACAAACTATGAAGGCTCGGTACATAGAGTGGACCAAATATATGGGTGATAGTCCAATAATTCAGGGAATTAGGAGAAAACTATTGAGAAACTATTTAAAAAGATTTATCCATTAATTAATAACTTAACTGTATAAATATGCAAAACAAAACATATTGACGTGAGTTGATTCATATAATCAAACCTACCTAGTTGAAAAGGTTTTGATTGTTGTTGTTTTCTCTTCTTGTTCCTCTTAACACTACTTGAGATTTCAGGTTTTTATCTTTCTACCAAATTTGAAAAGTGCCTGTGTTGAAGTGATCCATTAATTAGAGCCTCTATCTATTGGAGTTTCATTTGATTCTCTAATCAGAAACATCTATAATTAAACAAAAACTGTATTATAGCTAGAGTTCAAATGTCTCTATTATTTTTCATAAATTTCAAGACATTTACATTAAATTCTGTGATTGAAAGCTTATCTGTTAAAACATTTGAACTCTGTAAAGTTTTTTCCGTCGAACAATCAAGAAAATAATTGCTATAAGCATGCAATTTTTATTTCCTCGATATATCGTGTCTTCAAAATATTCACTACTCTGATATCTCTTCATTGAACCAAAACTACATGTAGCATTAAGTATTTAATTATTTGATTTAACATGTGCTAGCAACTTGAGGTTGGAGAGTGGAGACACAAGACACACCAAATTTATTAAAATTTAATTGTAATATCAAACCCTTGCACTTGAGGGCCATCATAATTGCTATAAGCCCCAATATGATTTAATTGGTAATTATAGCTACCGACTATTTTGCACCCATTATTACTCACACACGTACCTACACGCTCTTGCTTCTTCAACCCTCAATCTTCATATCCACATTCACATCACAAGTACTATACATGCCATTATTAGTACATAGCTTCTCCAAAAATTTCCTCCATCCATACATCTATGTGCTTCAAAAACAACGCTACACTTCACTTATTATACTTTATCCACTAACTCTTGTCATTTCCTTTCCTAATTCTTTTCTAAGACTTTTTTTTATACACTTTTCTAAGACTTTTAACTTATATATTGTGTGTGTGTATATATATATATATGCTCAATTCCATAACCCACGGTACATTCATAAAAAATATAATAGGGTAAATTAATTACTTTGGTATTCTGAGATATAGATCAGTTTCACTTTAAACCCTGTTCTTTCAAAACTGAAATTTCGATACCCAGTTCTATCCGTCGTTAGCAGTTTAGTACCCAAAACTTTTTTTCAGTTACCTTCTGATGGAAAAAAGCACATGCAGGTCATGTGCAAAATTAAAAAAAATACCAAATGTACCACCCTAAATTCAGATATCACGATTTAGCTTCTAAAAAACACAATTCAGTATGTAGTTAAAGGTTGAAGATTCCCTATATTTTTTAGGGTGGATTGTGAAATCTGAGTTTAGGAGGGTGGATTTCGTGTTTTTAACTATGCACATGACCTGCACATGCTTTTTCTATCAAAAGGAAACGAAAAAGTGTTTTGGGTACTAAAGTGCTAAGGACGAATAGAACATGGTACTAAAATATCACTTTTGAAAGAATAATGTACCAAAGTGCATATAGTCTATACCTCAGGGTAACAAAGTGTAATTCACCCTAAAAATTAATTCTATCATAATTAAAATTTGGGTAAATTACATATTAGCCATTAGGTACCCATGGTTTACCTGAATCTCACATTAGTGTTGTGTGGTTTAACGAATTTCACTTTGTGTACTGAGGTATGTGTCGTTAAGCAGTTAAGGTAGCTATAATTTTGTTCTGTCAATTTTAATGGAACATGTTGATGTGGCACAATCTTAACCATCAGTTTTCAATGTGTTTTAGCCATTGGTTTCTATTGCATCGTAACTATTGGTTTCTCTTGCATCGTAGCTGTTAGTTTTCATTAAAGTTAAAATCTCAGTTTTGGTCCTCAAACTATGGGATAAGTTTATTTTGTTCATAAACACTTTTTGGTTTCCTTTTGTCCTCAAATTTTCACATTTGTTCCACTTTGGTCTCCAAAGTGTGATTTTATCGAAATTTTCACCGTTATTCTTAGTCATAAATTAGAGATAAAAAAATCAATCAATATTTATCCTGAAAGTTTAAGGGCCAAAAAAACAAAAAATAGTTTTAGGACAAAAATGAAACTTATCCCATAGTTTTTGGAACAAAATTTGATTTTTTACTAAGTCACAACAGCACCGTGTCAGCATTTTTCGTTAAATTGACAGAACAAAACCACAGGTACCCTAACTGTTTAACTGCGCATACCTCAGATACATACCCAAAGTGAGATTCACTAAAAAACAGCACCAATGTGAAAATCGGCAAACCACGGGTATCTAATATGTAATATACCATTAAAATTTTTAAATAACATTAGTAATTTCATTATGAAAATACTATTCCAAAAAAGAATGTTCATAATTCTCAAAATAACATAATAGTCTAAAATAGTCATGTCTCAAAATATAACAAACATAACTCAAAAAACTTATTTAGCTAGGGTGAGAAATGGAGAGGACTTGTTGAATAAAACTTAATTAACTAGGTTTGACAAGGGCAATATAGTCCTTTTAGTTAATCTTTGCTCATGAAATTAGACTAATCACACCCTAAGTCGGATAAAAAAATGGGCATTTCATAGGATTAAACTATTGGGAATGCAGCACTCCAGGGACTACTTTTTAATTCGCATACTAAATGCGGGATTAATCTATGTTGGAACTCATAATTCTGAAATTAATTTTTTAATTCGTGTACAAAACATATTCTAAATAAATATACAATATTTTAATAGAAACTTTAAAATTTACAATATATTTATTTACAATATAGTGAGTTAATCTTTTCTCATAGGATTAGACTAATCACACCCTCAAAATTTACAATATATATCTATACCTTTTAATAGAAACTTTAAAATGTATAGAATTTTTTGCTTAATTTTAATAGTAATGGGAAAGCCCTATTTGATTTTTCTTAATATTATGATTAGTTTTTAATTTCCAAAAATAAAAAAAATTAAAAAAACTTGTTTGATAATCTAATTTATTTAGCATAATATTTACGCTGTAAAAACTAAGGTGTTACTATTAAAATTAAGCAAAAAATTCTATACATTTTAAAGTTTCTATTAAAAGGTATAGANTTTCCATCATTTATGTAATGTAGCCTTTGCCAAAGCCAATTGCCAATTGGCAAGGCAGATTGTCTAATTAATTACACTGATCAATTGATTAATAACAAATAAAAAGCAGTCAGCTAAAAAAAATCCCAATGAATATAGATAACTGAATTCTTTAAATATTATATTTTAAATTTGAATTAAAAAACTGAAAAGTCAAATTTCACTTCCATAATCTTTCTGCTTTAAGACCAATGCCTAAGGATCAATGGTAGTTGACTATTGGTTGGAGATATTATCTAATTCTTATACATATTTATATAATCTTAATTTAGTAGTACGTATTTTTTTGACTATATAATTAAAATTATTGTTACTAACGGTGAATACTCTTAATAATATTTAAATTAAAAAAAATTACCAACCATAATCAAAATTCAAAAGACATTTGGCTTTTGAATTCATTACAAAAAATTGCATAATTGATAGTTAATTATATTTAATTACGACTAACAACTAAAAAATGAAGGAAACATAAGTCGTCTTTTAAATTTAACATTTGATCAAAAAGGAAAATATTTTAAATGTCAAATTCAATTAGTTGATGGAAAAAATTAAATCCATAAAGTATAGGAGATGAAATCACTAACCTGAAATCGATGAAAGAAAATTGACATAGTAAAGATCTTACAAATCACATTCTCTTACAAAGAGAGAGTTCAGAGATTCCCTAAGAGCACTCGTTAGCATTACCCTAATGATAACCAAGAATTTTAATTTGGCAACTAGTAAGTAGATTATTGACTTAGGGAAGTAATTAGTGAGCTAGTGTTTAAAATATATAATTAGTGAATGAGACATAATTAATTATTGAATTAGATAATTGAGTTAGTTAATTAGTGTTAATTATAAGTAGCCAAATCATGTTAATTATATTAGTTAGTTTTAACTTTTGAATTAATGCATTAAAAATAGTGGATTAATGTTAATTAGAATTACAATATTGGAAATTTAATTTGTGAATTAGTGAAGTTGATTATTGAGCTAATAAGATTATTGAATTAGTGTAAAAGCTTTAAAATTAGTAAATTAGCTACTATTTAGATTTGATGACAGAACAAATAAGATTAATGAATTAATGTAAATCCCTACAATTAATTATTTAGCGTATTAGAAATTTAGAACTAACTTATCAATGTTAATGGGCCTGTTTGGCCGCCAATTATCTCCATTATATAATCTTACTAGATCTATAGTGTTAACTTGTTGTTTGTTTAGGCATAAAAGATCACATCCCATTAAAATTTCCGCTTATTAAATATTCAATTAATAACATACTTCAACTTAAAATATCTATTATTACTTATATTATAATACAATTATATAAAAATAAGAATTATTAAACAAAATAATAATTTCTACTACCACTCTTCATTCATAAATTTTTGGACTTTTATTTTTTGACAGATTTTGTTTTCCTTTAACCGAGTCAAGCGACCTTTCAAGCTCATGATAAGGTTTTTGTACTAAAAAAAAATAAATTTCGGGACCAAATTGCAATTTCCAGAATTATCGGGCCCGTCCAGCCTTCGCATGAGTTCTGCCGCCGTCGCACCATACCGATTACGCCTCGGATAAAATGCCGAGCTGAGCCGTCGCATCTGCTCGCTAAAACATAAAAAGAGGGGTGCAACACGAGGACTTCCCAGGAGGTCACCCATCCTAGTACTACTCTCGCCCAAGCACGCTTAACTGCGGAGTTCTGATGGGATCCGGTGCATTAGTGCTGGTGTGATCGCACCCGTCAAGTCATGCGCGCACATTGTACTTAGGCCATCATCCCTTCCCTTGCTCGCGTGCCGATTCGCCAAAAAAAAATTACAAAAATAAAGAAAATTAAATTTCGGGACCAAATTGCAATTTCCAGAATTATCGGGCCCGTCCAGCCTTCGCATGAGTTCTGCCGCCGTCGCACCATACCGATTACGCCTCGGATAAAATGCCGAGCTGAGCCGTCGCATCTGCTCGCTAAAACATAAAAAGAGGGGTGCAACACGAGGACTTCCCAGGAGGTCACCCATCCTAGTACTACTCTCGCCCAAGCACGCTTAACTGCGGAGTTCTGATGGGATCCGGTGCATTAGTGCTGGTGTGATCGCACCCGTCAAGTCATGCGCGCACATTGTACTTAGGCCATGATCCCTTCCCTTGCTCGCGTGCCGATTCGCCAAAAAAAAATTAAAAAAATAAAAAAATTAAATTTCGGGACCAAATTTAAACGAATTATTATTATTATTATTATTATTATTATTATTATTATTAATTCTCAAAGTTTTCATAATTAATTATTATAAAAAATCTTATGTACATTTTAGTCATTTTTTTAATTTTATTATATTAGAAAAAAATAACAAGTATTCTATTAATTCACACATATTATTATGAAATTTACTTTATAGTATCGGTTTGGACCCGGACCCATCTTTAAAGGGTCCAGGGTCTGGGTATAGTGATACCTTACGTATACCCTACCCATATACCTATTAGCAATAATAAGTATATTTTTATGTATAAAAAATATAATACTTTAACACTTTTTATTGAAAAAATATTAAAGTTTATATAAATATTGAAACATTTTATTCTTGTATTTGTCTTTATGATTTTTTATTTTTATTTTTATTTTTAGTAGTTATAGATGTAAAAAGTTTGATGAATATAAATTTTATATTAACAAAAAATAGTTTATTTTAAAATTTTTTCGGGTCCGGGTTCAGGTATGGAGATTAGACTACCCAACGGATATGAGTATGGGGATTAATTTTGATACCTGCTCACATATGGGTCCGAGTCTGAATATCATAGTACCCTACCCATACCCTTCCCATCATCATCACATATTCAATTTTTTTATGATACACCACATATTCAATTAATTAAAAGAAAAGAAATCATATGCGGGAATTGCACTGCTCTTTCTGCCCACAATTTATATATAAAGTTATAAACATGGATTTTATAATAAAAGTGATAATTAATTAATTTTAGGCTAAAGTGTACTTTTGGTCCCATAACTTTGGCAAAGGTTTCAATTTGGTCCCATAACCTTTTTTGTTGCAATTTTGGTCCCAGAACTTTGGCGAAGGTCTCAATTTGGTCCCATAACTTTTTTTGTCACAATTTTGGTCCTATAACTTTTGAAAACGTCTCACCTTTGGTCCCAATATTGATTTTCATCCATTATCTGTAGCTAAAGATAATCTGACATACTAAGTTGGATGATGACGTGGCAAATATGGGTGAAGTTATGGGACAGATGAAAATCAACTTGGGACCAACGGTGAGACGTTTTTAGAAGTTATGGGATAAAAATTGCAAAAAAAAAAATTGTGGGATCAAATTGAAACCTTTAGCCTTAATTTTATATTGCAATTTATTGAAAAGACATAAGGCAAGTTACTTATTTATATTTTTCTTTTAAAATTCAAATTTAGTGTCACATCTTTTAAAGCAATTGAATAAATTTCTTTTTTTAACAATTCAATATAATTTCGACTACATACCACTCAAATTGTGCAATATTTATATAATTTTTTTACAGACATAAATATTTCGACTACTTTTTGGAAGGTATGTCTGAAACTAACTTTTTTTTTTGTCGTTTTTTCTACTAAAAAGAAGTAGAACACTGGTGATAATCCTCTTGGATGACATTAATTAGTAGGTAATTGTAGTCAATGGTAGTAGAAATTCTAATGTTTTGTTGTAGTGAAGGATCAAAATAACATTATGACATATATTTAGTATCAAAATTGACCATTTGACTTATTTTAAGAGAACATTGTATTTGTCCAGTGAATCGTAAACTTATTAATGAAAGAAAGAGATCATTGAGTTTTATAGATCCAAGTAAATTTGTTTTAAAAGAAAAAGGTCATGTAATGTAAGTAGGTATATATATGCATTCGTTTACAAAAGAACTTAATACATATATGTCAAGAATGAATTGAAAGAAAATATGAAGACAAAACATATTAATATTTCGAAGTTCCGCAATGTAACAAGAATATTACATCCAAACATATCACAATTTGTTAGTGAAGAATTTCGGATCTCCAAGAATCGAAATCGGAAAATAAAACAAATCCAGAAAAGTATCAAAAACATAATGCGGAACTTATAAAGTTGGACGTCATCGCTAATATTCTAGATCTTGCTAGTGGCTCTGCTCCACCAAGATTGATCTCAAAACGTTGATCTCCTCATCACGAACTCCACCAAGCGGTGATACTCTACCTACTAGAGGTAGAGCCATGTTTCCACGACTGATCGTGGAAGGAGAACTCTAGAGAGAGAAATAATATTACTATGTGAGTTCTCTCAATATAAGAGCACACTTTCCAACTCATGTAATCAATTGACAACGTAAATGATGATGGGGAATCACTCCTATTTATAGGAGAATGTGAGAGCTTCCAAATACTAGCTATCCGATGTGAGACTTAAATAAAATAGCCACCAATTGAACTCCCACATGAATCCAACAATTAGACATCCCTCACCTTTCATTGTATAGTTAATTAGGTGATATCTTAATGGTGAGGAAAACAAGATTTCGAGATATTTCGCATTATGTGTATATAACTAGTTATAGTGTGACCTTTGTCGGTAACTAATCATAAGAAAAGCTAACAAAATCCAAGCAAAAGTAATTTAATGGTGAAGCCAAAAGCAGGGATAGATTAAGAAACAAAGAGAGAGAATGATGGTGATATGATCATATGAAAGATGCTGCCAACTGCTAATTATGGAGATGTCTCAAGTCTTACACACATACATCCTAGTTAGTCTTCTTTGGCAGTTTGGCTATTAAACATGCAATGCATCCAATTGAAACACTTGGACTGGAATTAAAGGCATATGTTGGAATCTAAAGCATCCGACACAACTATCCTTTTTTGGATTTTTTTTTTTAAAAAAAAAAACAAAAAGAAAAAATCTTGAGAATTGTTTGCTTTGGTTTTATTATTGATCATATCATTACCGAAAATTTTCGTAAAACACAATTAGTCATAGTTACCTTTACCTTAAATAATTACAAAGTATTATATTTCATACAACTTCAAATTATGATAAATAATTTTCTAATCATCTCATTTATAATATAATTACCTCTATGACCTCTATAATTTAAGTGTTTTAAATATATACAAATATTAAATTATCCTTTCTTTGTTATTGTAGGATTTCGGATTATCGAGACCCAATCCAAAAACCAAAGCTCGAACCATAATAATAAATCCAGACAAATATTAAAAACATATTGCAGAATTTAGAGAAATATGTAGACTTAAGGTAAAATACCCACATTCTAATAAGTCAACTCATGATTTAATTGGACTCCCCTAAGAGCAGATATTTGGGCCCCAAATTAAAGTCCAACAACAATTACCCTTTCTTTACATGCTCTTATTGATCTCTATCTTTTATTAATTAACACTTAATCAATTTAAATTTCCTTTTCAAATGTTCTCCACAACTAATTTTCTATGTACATATATAAATATAAATTCATAAAATTTTATATTTAAGATAAATATTATTCTTTTAAAAGATGACGATGAGAGCAAGAAATGCTTCACTAGTACTTATGTAGTTAAAATTTCTGAATTGAGTGAATTCAGATAACGAACACATAAGCTTATTGAAAGAAATCAATAGGAAATATAGGAAAAAATTTCGATAAGATATTTTAATATATATCTTTATTATATGTTAGTTTCTTTAATAAGTTCAAGACTTCAAGTTATATTCTCTCATGTTTATGATTAATCATATTAAAATATATTTTTAATACTTTTTTTTTTTTGTTATAATTAGTGATGCACAAAATTTTTGTCACACATATCATATAATTATTGAGAAATTTTATAGCAAATGTATTTTATAAAGTTTGTCATTTTATTTACTAAAATATGATACATTAGCCAATAAGAAATTACACAGTTAGTTAAGGTTTCAGGCACTTACCTCATAAGGGGAAGGGTTTGAATCCTCTGATACATGTGAGTGTCTTATTTGGTGAGTGATATGTAAATTTTTCTTGTAAATCTTTAAAAAAGTTGAGAAATATTTCTTAACCTTAGTAAGATACTCTGCTTATCCCATTTAAACTTTATCTTTTCTACCAAAAAAACTACGATACACTGCATATATATATATATATATATATATATATAAACTGATCATTTAAGTAAGAATGATATAGGCTATACATTGAAATTAAAGTGAGTAAACTACCAAATTAGTCCCTGGATTATTGGCTCGCTGACAGATTGGTCCCTGAATTTAGGAAATTGACAAATAGGTCCTCAAATTTTTCTAACGAGTCAAATAGGTCCCTGAATTTTTCTAACGTTAGTCAAATAGGTCCCCAAATAACATACACAGAAGGACCTATTTGACAAATGTTAGAAAAATTCGGGGACCTATTTGTCAATTTCCTAAATTCGGGGACCAATCTGACAGCGAGTCAATAATCCAGGGACCAATTTAGTAGTTGATATACACCCCTCGGGATCACCCCTCGGATCCGATGGCGCGGACTCCCCCTCGGACCTTTCGGAGGGACTAGTGATATACACTCCTCGGAATGACCTCTCGGAGTTGTTATCCAAGAACACAAAGGATACCCGACGGAGGGACAACCCAGGCAGGTTCCCCCTCCCACACTCAAGCATTTAATGCCAAGATATTGGCATTAAATGCCAGGATCCGTGAAAGCACGTGACAGGACAAGAAGGACACGCAAAAGGACTAAAACGCCCCCTGCGCGCAGACCAAACCATGAAAAGCACTCCTGGCTATCACTGACAACCAGGAGAGAAGGTTGGAAATCCCACCGTACCCTGGCAGTGATAGCTGTCACCTCAAAAGCAGAAACCTACACCAACCCACTTTTCCTCACACATCCCGAGTACACCCCTGACGTCTCAGAGAGAGACCTCGTACGAACATGAGACAAAAGGGAAGGAGGATAAAAGGAAAAGGGGGGACCTTTTCTAAGGTAACGACTCTCTCTCT